>BQKZ01008229.1:3071-15792 GCA_036244855.1 Temnopleurus reevesii | reverse complement strand
CTATACCCAAGAAGTTGGCGGAGTACAGCTAGTCTGCATATGCCGACTCAACCAAGACAAGACAAGACAAGACAAGACAACGAAAGCCAAGGGTCTGTTCTGGCAGACTAAACCGCCTCTGGCAAAAAGTGATACCTTTGTTTTGTTTCGTACCTGTACAGTTAGTTCCAATGAAATAATTGCCATTCCAAAGTTCTAACAACAATTTAAGGCAATAATTATTTACCTGTGTAGGAATCTAGGATAATAGAAACCTAAGATTGTGTCCATGTAGAACTTGCATTCAAAACTAATATCAATACAATTACATTATTATGTAATCAAATGCTTAATTCACTTCCTGGAATGGGGGTGTATCATACACTCTTTATAGAGTACTTGTGGCTCTTTATATATCTTGCTCCGGGATATCATAAACCATCTGATATTTATGCAAAATGCTTATACCCCGCTAACAGATGAAATGTTCTTCTACAGAGTGAGTAAAGATAACGTCCCAAAAATGTTATGCTGGATTGAATAATATGTTTTGGTAGAGAAATCACCCCTTCACATTGAGAAGACATTTTGATAGGATAATTGCAGTATTGTATATGACTGAACAACAAATAATTTTCTGAAAAATGCAACGTCCCATTTGCACCAAGTTCAAAATAATTTTGTTATCAAAGTCATTGCTTGATTTTGCATTTGCGTTTATGTGTGTATGTGAGCGTGTTTCTTGCCTTTTTAAAGTCCTGTTAAAGGTTGTAAACTTGTGCACCCAGCCACTTGGCACAAATGAGGTATTTAATTTTATTGGGAATTGTTTATGTACTGTCATGCATGGAATTACCAATATGAAAGTGTGCCAAAATGTGGAGTAATGATTATTCTACCAGAATGTATAATTTGATTAATTTCATTATTCATAAAATGTTTGTACTTCATACTTTTAAGTATTTTCGTATGAATGATGGGGCTTTTTCCCCCTCTGTAGAGAACTTCCTCATTTTGTTACTTGACCCTTTGACTACGGAATTCTGTAATTTCAATAGACACAGGGACAACCTGGTTCCAGTAGTGGATGGATTAAAGCCCAAATGTAGTTTGGATATTGGATATTTAATATCTTAGGTCTTACCCGTGGTTTGAAAATTTTGTTAACATACGGAATATGGCAGATTCTTCAGAAGTTGAGGAAGACAGTTTTTCAACTCCTGACTCGGATTTCGAGGAGGATATTGAATAAGAACGAGAAATATTAGGGGCACAACCCTACATGTTTGAGTACATGGTTTTTGATGCAGGACTGGATATGACGTCACAGACCCCGTCTGTCAAAAGATATGCGGTAGAGGGGGTATTTCTGGGAGGCGGGGCATATTCTCTGACCCAAATGAAAATATTGGTGGAAAATATTTCTTTTGAAATACTAAGAGGCGTATTTTTGGGAGGAAGATTAAATCATTATGTGAAGGCATGATACAGAGTGTCATAAAAGTTCTCCTTTAATGCTGCTTCAATTTAAGTATTGCATGGGCATGGGATTTTAGTCGTCATAGAAGGAATAGATTTTTTAATGTCTGCAGTTGCAAATCATTTTATCATGTTGCTTGTACCAATCTATTTATAATATAAATAGCTTTAGGGTGATAAACTATTTTAGAAGTTCAGACCTTGATTGTAAATGGAGTGCTGGGGGCAGCATTTGAACCCATTGAACCGCCTCCCCTATCTGTGCACCTGTACAGTGGTTTGGTAAAGAATACCTCAGCATGAAACATAACCTCAAAGTGAGAGACTTCTAGACATGTGTTTCATTACCAAGGTCAAAATGTTGTCAATGTCTTATTCATCAATGCCTCATAAGCTAAATTCATCGTCACATGTTTTTCAGTGACTAAAAAATTGTATTAAATTAACCCCTCTGGTAAGTATGTTCAAGGAGACAATAGGGTAGAAATAGATTAGATCATTGATTATCTTATTTCAGTCTCAAGTTATAGCTATAGTACACTTGATTTTTTTGAAAAAGAAATGATTCCCAGCCAAAATAGACAAATTTTTCAACAGGAATACTTGTTTGGAAGCATTTTCAATTTCCTTGCATCCCTAAATTGAAATGGGAATTATGGAAAGTTATATTCTTTGTTTCATTTATATTTCATGAAAACTACATAGTTGATGCATCTTATCATGATGCAAAATGTAATGAGCAATTAAAAGAAAATAATGTTAGTGGGAGAGGGAGCTGCAGCCCCTTGCCCCCACCCCCCTCTTTTCCATTAACTTATTTAAAAATATGGCAGTGTGGCACATCCCCTATATTTATCAAAGAGATGGTTGGAAAAAATCACCCCTTTATCATGTTCTTCGTAATCCTTTTTTTTTATTTCCCATGTGTAAAAATATTTAGGAATCCTATATCCTTTACCACATGCATGTCAATTTTGTTGCCCTAAATCTTGATAATTAATCAATGCTCTCCATTATATACTTGCAGAGGTGAACTCCTTCCTATCAATCACCTTGAAGAAAGATAAACTGAAGAAAGATGTTATTTCAACGAAAGATGATTTATGCCAGCAGATCACATCTGCCATTGGGAAAATAGACAGGATCCTTCCTGTTGAACAAGGTTGGTTTCTATTTTCATTTTCTCTTCTATTTCTATTTCCCCGATTTTCCTTCCTTCTCACATATAATCATGAGTACATATTGCTTCCTTGTGCTATTAAAGTGGATATTTTTTCTGTAATTGAAATTTTATAAAAATTAGTTGTGCGGGTAAAGAATGAAAGATTATCCCATAGATTATACAAAAGTCCAGTGACTTATCAATTTATCATTTGACATAAGATTTTTCTTGAATATTAATGTTCCCACTTTCATCAATAATATCCCACCTTAGCATTATATGATTTCAAAAGAGTTGTTGTCAATTAGTTAATAGATTGATATAGATTCAGACATTTGCTACAAAATAACTGGGTTTAAGATGGATTTAGTATTTGTCAATTTAGCACAGTTTAATTTTCTACTCATTTTGGCAAAAAAAATTATGGAAAACTAGCAGGATGTTTTATTACAATCAAACCTGTCTCTCGAGGGCACCAAAGGGAAACAGAAAAAGTGGCCACTGTAGGCAGGTGACCTTTATAGACAAGCTCTGTATTAAACATTTTCATCTGGAGGGAACCAATTTAGGTGGCACTGTAGACAGGTGGTTGCTATTAAGACAGGTTTTATTCAAAAGGATGAGTATGTATCAATTTTGTGTAATGAATGTACCCATTTGATTCCTTCACAAATTATGTTACACTCAATTTGCTTTCATCAAAACCTTTCTCCCTTCTCATCATCCCTCTTCTTTTAAAATTTCATAGTAGTAAACATTTTGGTTGTTGCGGCAGCATCTCCCTAAGTCCCTCCCCCCATCCCGCACACACCCATTTTAAACAAATACCATTTCCAATCTCTACAGAGGAGTACGCTGATGTTGAAATTGAAGAGCATAACGATGCGCCACCAGCCGAAGAAGAGGGTGAGCTGTATGAGGATACAGCCATCCCAGACTCTCCCAATAAGAACATGATGTCACAAGGGTCGGATCATGATACACTGGAAGAAACAGAACTACCACAGGCATCAGAGAAAGATGAGAATGGGGAGCCATACAGTAAGATCAATTCAGATTCAACTCAAATATTAGCTATTGCACTCTGTAGCTTTTATTTTCAAACAAATCAAACTTAGTTTGTGAGACATTTAATTTTGTCAGGTTCAAGAAAACATCTACCCAATGATCAGAACGATGAGAGATACAGTGCAGGGTGGTGTTTCATTAAGTTACAAAAGCCTTTCAGAATGATTGGTATCTGTTCTCGTGCTGAATACACATAACTTTGTGAATCATTATGCACAAGAACAGATACCAGTTGTTCTTAGGTTTTTTTTATCTTGATGAAACACAGCCAACAGAACTTTTATAGTGATAACAGGTAACCCAGAATTCTAGCCTATAGTGTGCTGTTGTTGAATGTAATGCTTATGAAAGTGTGGGAATTCTTGAATTCAATTGCAATAATCACATAATTTTGGAAGCTGTATTTCAATCACTGAACCATTTTCAGCCGTGCTTTTACCATGCATAGCGGCTTTACTGTGAACAACATGGAACAATCAAATTGCAATGATTTTAATGATATATATGATTTATATGGCGCCAAATCCACTTTTCAAGAAAATGCTCAAGGCGCAGCTGGAAAAATGTGTGTGAGTAGATTTTGAAGCTATAGATTATCATAGAGCTCCTCCATCAAGGTCATGTTCAATATAATAGAACACTTTTTTACCCTGTCTTTGCGCATCTTCAAACAGATGTTGTCTTTCATTTACTGATGACTCATTTACTCTTGAAGGTCTGTAATTGTTTGCGGTGACTTCTTTTGACTTATTTGCTGATTCATGTTTGCTTTCAGGTGACATGAAAGTTGGACCAGTAGCAGCTACCGACCTTTTAAAGCCTTTGATGGAAGGTTTTCTTGAGAAAAGAAGGAAAGGTAATGTGTTTGCATTTTTTATTCTCCCTCTTGTTGCAACATTATCTAAGAAATGTGTTGTCATGTTTCCTTATCTCCCTCATGAAGGTTTTGGTATGTTAAACTTCCTCTTTTTAACTTCATTTAGTCCCTGGGTAATTTCTATGACTGCAAAGATTCCAAATTTTATTACACATATCCACAAATATATTGATATGAATAATATGAGGTCAATGTGAGATAGAGACATAATGCATGATTTTTGTCTCCCCTTTCATAATTTTTCATAATTTATCATAATATTCTATCACAAAGTTCAGTTTGCAATCCCTTATATAGTATTTCAGTAACTTCTTCAACTGTTTCTGAATTTATTAAACCAAGCATAGATGCTGACATTATTGACATGGTGGATTTTAAACTTTAAACTTGACATTTCATCACTTTGATTTTTTTATTTGCAACAGAGGGACAGATTGGAATTTCTCAATGGCAACGCCGTTACTGCGTCATCAAAGAAAACATCTTCTACTACTTCAAGAATCGCAATGACAAGCAGCAAAAGAATGTGATCGTCCTGAACGGGTATGAGGCAAGGCCGAACCCAGACTTTGATAAGAAGCACAAAAAGAAAGACTTCTTATTCGAGGTGGTCTGCCCTGCTAAAAGATCTTTCCAGGTAAGAGATATTACACTCCGAGTTGTTGCACGATTTGTGAAATTTAATGAGATATATTGTGGAATCCATATTTCATGGAAATTGCAGGGAATATACAATTATGTAATAATGTAGTATTAAAGAACAAATTTGAAAGAAAATCAATTGGTCAGGGCCCTATTGCATAAAAAGTTGCGTTTAAATGCAACTTAGCAAATTTAATGCAAGTGTTAAATACGCACTTGTGATTGGTTGAAAATGGAGTCGCGTTAAATTGTCTGACTTGCATTTAAATGCAACTTTTTATGCAATATGACCCTGATCTGCAAATTTATGTGCTTATATGGAAATCTTATCATGTGAAATGGGAACTCACAGTATCTGTTTTTAGAAAATGGATACCAAATGGTCTTGTAGGTCTTCATCACTATATAGAAACGTCAGTAATGACATTTATAATTGTTTGTTCGAAACAGATTATTTCAAAAGTGAAAAGCAGATTGCAACAAATGCTTTCTGGCAAAATATACAATAGAATGTTTTCATGCCATTGGCACCCTAAGCTGTATGCCAACTATACACGAGGGTTGTGCGTCATGAAGCTGTTCGTAGAGTCTCTCGTAGGTCTATGAACAGCTTTATGAAAGACAACCCAGGAGGATGCTTAATGAAACTTGTTGCTGCAATAGTGTAGTCGACTAATCCAATGAAATCCTTGATTTTGATTGAATGAAAAACACTATTTCTGACAGTTATAATGGTAACTATCAGAGAATGGCTGCTTGTTGCTGTGAAAATCTTCACAAACCACATTTCGGTTGACCTCAGAATAACCAAGCATTTAGATCTACATTAATATGGTCCATAAGCCATGCTTATAATGCTAATATATAATGTATTATATAATGTGCTAATATTTCCTACTCTGTTCTATTTTGTTTAGTTTATTGCATCCAGCGCTGATGAAATGAAATCTTGGATTGATGCCTTAACCACAGCCAGCACTATTGTCCCTGCTGTTGGTGAGTATACAGATCCATACCAATATTAGATTAGTATTCCACCAGTTTAAAGGTCCACTATTATGACAAAATATGTTGACTTGTGGTGATCTATGCTACCCTTATCATCACCTTTGTGAGTGAGAGAGCTCCCAAATGTTTCCCATATATTTTATAATAATTTTTCTTTATATTTTAGAGAGACAATTTGAGAACGGCCCTAAAATTTTCTTCATATGCAGAGTACTGTATATGAGTTCTGTAAATATATACAGTACTCTGCATATGAATTTTAGGGGCATTTTTGGAAATCCCTTGGAGGGGAACTTATTTGATTTACAAAAGATATTAAGATGTAATTACACCTGACCTGAACATACTTTGAATCATTCCTCATTATGTCTTAAGTTAATTGGGAAATGTTTACAACTGGCCATTATTAACAATGACTAAATGAATGTTTCCACAACTCTATTAATAGAAACAACAGGCTCAATGGTGGAATGATTAAAGGTATGTCCAGGTCAGGTGGAAGTACATCCTAATATCTTTTGTAAATTGAATGAGTTCCCCTTCAAGGGATTTCCACAAATGCCCCTAAAAATTCTGTTCATATGCAGTGTACTGTATATATTAACAGACCTCATATACAGTACTCTGCATATGAAGAATATTTTTAGGAGCGTTCCCAAATTGTCTCTCTAATATATAAAGAAAATTTATATAAAATATATGGGAAACATTTGGTAGCTCTCTCACTCACAAAGGTGATGGTAAGGGAATCATAGATCACCACAAGTCAACATTCATTGTCATAATAGTGGACCTTTAATATCAGGTGCTCATTTGATAATGAAATAGATTAATTATTTATATTATCTAAGTAAGAAGTGGTATGAGGCAAGCCTAATGCATTTTTAGAAATAGAAATATTAATCGAGAGTTGCAAGACTGCTATTGGGTTATTTGCCAATTGAAAAATATTTTTATTTGTATACTTACATGTGTGCCATTTCTATTTGAAAGTGTAATCAAATTAAATTCTTATTTCTTTTCCTGTTATTTTTTTCCACTCACACTATACTACAGAAACCTCTACCAAATCTATTCCTGACTCAGTTGCACGTTCACCCATCATCGAAAAATCACCACCTCCCATTGCCGAAGATTTTGATGAGACATACGATGATGTTGAGACTTATCCCAAGACAAAGATTGAAAAGCTTCCTGAAGCTCCAGCACCAGTCGACCAAGGCGAAATCTACGATGACACTGAGCTGGAGATCATTGACACCGATGATGTCTATGAGGATGTGTCTAGTGGTACCAAAGAAGCTTTGACTTCTCCTAGACCACCACCAGGCAGACATGGTGCTCTCCCTGAGTTACCCCAGGTGCCATCTCAGCCTAGCCTCCAGTCAAGGCCTACTGCAGTACCTCAACGCCCTAAACCAGAGATCCCTCAGCGGGTGTCAGAGGAGAAACCAGCTCCTGCAAGGAGAACGAGTGACGACAAGTTACCAGTGAAACCAACAGAAAATGTTCCAGCTACCCCAGCCTTGCCACCCAAACCAGAACCATGGGAAGAAGATTATGAGAACATTTATATGGGTATGTGGGACTGCATTCCTGATGATGACAATGAATTAGAGTTCAGGAGAGGGGACCTTGTCCATATTATCAGCAAGGAGTTTGATTCCTTTAACTGGTGGGTCGGGGAGAAGAACAGTAAAATTGGTCTCGTGCCAAAAGCGTATTTAATGATGGCATATAATTGTTTATGATCCAAGTTTTTTGCTCTCTCTCTCTTTGATAATGACAAAGTAAGGCCAAGGAAAGCATGAGCTTATATGTAATCATTCCTATTGCTAATAGCAATATGCTTTTATATGATACAATACACTATATCCAAGTGCATTATAGTCTAATTATGATGAAAGTACATAGTGCTTTCTGTATAAGGAATAGAACTGACAGTGCTCTGCTATCAAGAAAAAGGAAGAAAATGATAATAAAATTACAGTGCTTACCATATACTGTGGCGATGAATTATTGTACAGTTTTATAAATGAGGTATTTATGAAGTAGATACAACTTTGCTTAAATGTATTTGTGCATTTACCCCTCAAAATATGAATCGCAGTTATGCTAATTTTTACCAAATGTCTGAAGTATGGTAGGAATTGTCTTTGCATATTGAAAAGTCATGTGTGATATGAGGTAAAGGTGTTGTTTAGTTTCTCAATTCTACGGGCCTGGAGATCTTCTGAGACAGGCTTATGGCATCAGAGACCAAACTAACCAAAGGCAACAGCATTCAAACTGAATATTACTCAGTGCATTGTGATCATACAATTCTGTTACTTTTATAGAACCAGTTATTTAATGTTGCTCGTAGAACACCTATATAAGGTTTCACAAAAAGTGGAACAATCATGAATTGAGAAGAGGTAACAAACTAAAAATGTCAATTTCTATGTACATTTTCCTTTTCATTTTCATTGAGTCTTTCGAGGTACAATGAAGACAAGAAATGAATTATTTTACAAAGCAAGTTGATATTGTTTATAATGCCCCTTCAAGTTCTTTTTCAAAGTTAGGGCGGTATATAAAATCATGAGCGAGAAAAGGACAACAAATTAATGCTTGTCTGATATCTTCTACTAATGATGTCTCCATCGTTCCCCATATGTCATTAGACTTTTTGCCACAAATTGATCATCCAGCCCATATACAGTTGTATACTAGGCACTTACCCAGGATTTGGATAATCGTATCAGTTTTAGGCTCATACTGATTTCTTAAACCCAGACTTTGCATTCTGATTTCACACATCATTGTCTGACCTTCATGTGGTAGGTCAGTAATAATTAAATTTTTTATATAGTAAAAAGTACAGAGTAAAAACTGTTTAGGGGATTCTCAAATGATCTTTATTACTTTCTATCTTCTTCCTGTTTTCACTATCTGTTTGTTTGTCTTTGTTTCCTAATGCCATGAGCGCCAGAGTAAGGTGGACCTGTGCATTATATAAATATACACCATTATTATTATTATTAAGATCAGCACAAAATAGAATAAAAAAATAATAATAATTAAAATGCTTCTTATGTAAGATTCCCTTAATATACATTGAAGATTTAAAAAAAAAGCTTGTATTTAAAGATATATATGTTTTCCCTGCCATAAATCAAATTATGTAATAATGTGCTAGTCTTTTATGCATTTATTAGGACATCACTATTTACATGTAAGTATATGATAGCTTTGTAACACTTATCATACATTATTGATGTGTTGTTCCTAGATATAATGTTGTACAAGTAATTTCATCCAGCACAAAATCATATTTTTAAGAAGAAGCAGGTATTTCCACTCTGTCAATAACAAAATAGTTTCTAATGGCTGGATATCACAATTTAGTTTACACCCTTCCATGGTTTCTATAAAATAGGTATGTGAAATTAGAAACTGTTGTATAAAATTTGCCAAAAAATGAACAACTCCTAGATTGTTACAAAAAAGTATATATTTTTATATTGTACATGTATTTAGCAATAACTTACTCTGAAAAAATAAAAGACCTCTAAACATGTTATCAGAGCTATTTAGTAGACTCAAATGATAATTATGATCTCATATTTCATGGTGCATTCCATTTTTTTTTTCAATATTTACACCATATATTGCTCATTGCATTTACATTTAGGTAATTAAGACTGTAGCAAACATGTATAAATCTTGCCATCATGAGTTTCAATATTTTGTACCAGTTTCATCCCCATGTTCTGAGATTGGTTCATTTAATTGGTTTGTTTAATGTTTTCAATGCGTTAGCATGAAGGTTGATTTTCTTTCTGTTAATATATATTTCTTGCTTGTTCTTACTAAAGTATATGCAGAGTATTTTTGCATAATTTTTTTGCAAGAGTTTGTCCCTGTGTAAAAGACTGTGGAAGACATTATTTCATCCATTTTTTTTTTCTTCATTTTCAAGGCAAATTTATGCAATGGTACCTTGGGAAAAGTCTGTTTATCTTGAAATATTGAGCCTCTTTACCTGAAAAGTAAACTCATGCAAACCATAATTATATTCAGAATGATGGTAAAATTTATATTTTCCTGAGATTTTCAATCATCTTATTAATTATGCAAATTATATGCACATTTTGCAGCAATATAACAAGTGTGTGGTCTTTTTACTTCTCAGTTTATACAAATTTATTTATCATATCACACTTTTTATGAATTGATTTTAATAAGTATTTTGAAGTGTCCATTTTATTATTGTCATAATACAAAAATATGACAACATTTTCTAAAAATATTTTGATGATATTTTCATTCCAGTATTTATTAAGGCTTTCATGATCAGAGGAGATCAGTTTTGTTTTGAGTTTGGGATGTTTTCCACCACCAAATATTGGCTTAAAATAATAATAATAATAATAATAATAATATATGCAATTTATATAGCGCACGTATCCACTCTGCTGAGTGCTCAAGGCGCTTTGCATTATTATTACCCTGGCTTTAGCCCGGCAGCCGTTCACGGCGCACTTGGCAATTCAAAGAATAAATATTCCTGCCAGGTACCCATTCACCTCACCTCACCTCACCATTCATATACAATTAGCGAATGAGCAATTTCATGGGGAACTAATCTAAGCAAAATACATTGTCCTAAAAAGAGAATTAATGAAAATATGATTTGGGGACAACCTATTAATTTTCCATTTCAAGTAATTAAAAAAAATTGTGGAAAAATATACAGAAGTATGCCATACAGGTTTCATGATTTTAGTAAACTGCTGTCTCACATTGCAGTCTGTCATAAGTTGAAAGTTTTATGTATTAGGTATGTATTTATGGTGTATGCAGAATATATGAATGCAGGGATGCCCACAAAAATAAACTTCTTTGTCTATTATGTTTAAAAAAGGGGTGCCAAACTCGATGGTTATCAGTAATTATTTGGAACATACGAACATACTTCCATCTGTAATTGCCACGCCTTTAAAGCCCAAGTAAAGTTTTGGTAGAAGCAAATATATTTGTTCCCAAATTTTGTCTTCAATTATAAATAAAATGAAATATAATATCATGATCATATTATAAAAAAAGATTGTGTGAAGAATAAATGAATTTTGGTGAAGCTATAACCTAAAATGTGCAAAAAATCTCAGTCTCATGCCCCCCGATATCGGACACCCTCTTGTGCACAGAATTTGATGAAATTTTCAGAATTCAATTTTCATGTGTACTTTTTATCACTCTTTTGTCAAATCTCAGAAATAACCTTGCATATGCCCAATAACAAACAAAATATTTTCATTACCAAAAGAGAGGATGCTAAATGTGATTTGATGGTCAAATTAAAATTTTCGAAAAGAATCAGTTGGTAAAACATTATGCTTTGGTCTCTAAATGGGTGTAAGATATATATATCATGATAAACATCCCGGAAAATTCACATTTCTTCATCTTTGTTTCTTAATCTTTACCAAAACTGTATTTGGGCTTTAAAGGGAAACTTCACAGTGACATTTATGTGTTGTTAGTAAATGAAGAAAATAAAGGTGGAAAAATTGTGAAAAATTTAATATAAAGCAAATAATTACTTGGTTCAAGCAAGGAGACGATCCATCACCTCTTCGTCGATCTGAATGGGCTTGCCATCTTTCCAAAATGAGCCGCATTCAGATTGATTTTGAAGTGGTAGATTTTGCAATTGCATAAACCAAAGGTAATAATTGGCTTTATGAACAATGGACGATTTTCAGCATGCCCAAATTGAGAAATTGCACAATGAGGGATGATTCAAAGTTTGTTCAGTTCAGGTGAATGTACATTCTAATGCATTTTGTTAATCAAATCCTCTTTAACCTACCTACCCCTACCAGGTCGGCTAAACTGCCGAGACCTAGTATGGATCCTCCAGTTACTCCTGTCCATCATGATATTTTTCAGTTCGTCTGTGCCAACTGCTCCAGCGTCTGCTTTTAAAGTGTCAACATAGGTTTTGTACTTTCTGCCACGTCCCCGTCGCCCATGCAGTGGTTCCCATAGAATGATGAGGTCACTTGCAGCCAACTCTGGATGTCGATAGCAGTGTCCAGCAAATTGCATCCTTCTTCTTGCAACTTTGTCTCCAACTTTGGGTAGATTACCATATAGGGTCTTATTTGGCATATGTTGCTTCCAGTTGATGTTCAACACTGTCCTCAGCATTCTTGTATAGCAACCATTTAGTGATTTCTCCAAAGTTGGTGTTAATGTCCATGCCTCGCAACCATACAACAGGATGGTCTCCACGGTTGCAATGAAGAAGCCGATCTTGGTTCTTCGAGACAATTCTGATTTCCAAATGGTACTCATTTTGTTCAGGGCTTGCCATGCTACTGCCTTCCTGATCTTGATATCATTAAAATCTATCATTGTCTTTTGGGTGTTTGCATGATGGGGTAATCATACAGGCCTGGGGTAGTTGTCATTGGGGGTGATAGCCTGATTGGGCAGTTGTTCTGAGGGGTAGATGT
>BQKZ01008226.1:9632-27388 GCA_036244855.1 Temnopleurus reevesii | reverse complement strand
ATGCACACCCCCTCCCCGTTGGATAGGCGGGGCTTAGTTATTGTGAAGGCGGAGCTTAAATTGATTGAGATTCAGCGCTTATTGTTTATGAATCCCTCATGAAAGTGGAAATAATTATGACTAGGTACAAATGTGATTTTGCCCCCTACTTTTCAGGGACATATACAATTAGCTACCTCAGACTCTGCAATGACTCATATGGGCCTATACGATGTAAATGCGCATTTTGGAAAGCAGTCAATTAAAAGAAGTCGATACGGAATTACGAGAGTTTTGGGTCAGTTGCTAATGATCCGAACGTTTTGAAAAAGTTTGTGTGTGTGTGTAGGGGGGGGGGGGGGGGCTGCTATACAGCGTGTTGTATTTTGCCATATGTATAAATCTATTTTAACATACCCAAAACCTTGCACTTATCAACCGAAAAAAGTGCGCCCAACGCTCCGCGCAGTCCCTGTTAAGGCAGACTCACACATTTACGTTTTAAACCTGCGTCGGCCCAGCGTGTTTGGAAATAAAAAAACGCTCCCTGGACGCACAGCGTACGCTGATCAGACGGTGGAACGACGTTCGGCTTGCGCTCAAGGAGCGTACGTCAAGCGTCGGTCAACTGTATGACATGTGTCTTTGTGCGGCCAGGGAGCGTTTTAATTTCCAAATACGCTGGGCCGACGCAGGTTAAATACGCGAAGGTGTGAGTCGGCCTTTAATCATGTTAATTCTGGAGGGAATGAGTGGGAGGGGTATAGATACATGTACAAAGAAAAAAAAGAGAAAAAAGGGCAATCTTACCAGAAATTCTATCATAAATAAGATGTTAAAGCAGTCTCAATGAAAAAAAAAAATGATCAATATCAAGCGAGAACCGTTAGTTGTTTGATGACGTAAAAATTTGCAAATATACTATTCACCACCTGTGTGTTAACTGCAACTTGATGAGAATGATATTTTTTTTTTCTTATCAGAGGAAATTAACTTTGGATTTTAAGTCTCGAGTCTGTACAACTTGGCCACGACGGTCCATCCGCTTTTTTGATTCACTAACATTTTATAGTTCCATGTTTATCCCGTATTGCATCAGATCCAAATGATAGTATTCCTTTAAGTTCATTATCTCAAACTACATCATTTCTAAACTTAGTTTTCTAAGCGATGGAAACAAAAGTATCTGGGTTGTGTCACAAGATAATATGATTCATGATGGAAATCGGCCAAGAAAAACTAAAAATAATAATTCCTTTTCCCTTTGTCACCCAAGGGGTACCTTTAAAGAGTGTTTGGATATTTTGTTCAATGTTATCCTTTTAACGAAACTTATTGTCATTTCGAAAGTAAAATATCTTGAACGTCGAAATTTGGTAACATTAGAAAAAAATCCCCAACACAGGCAAACTTTAAAAGACGATTTTCATAAAGTCCTGCTCAAATTAGCACAGACAATTGCAAATAAAAGATTGTTGATAATAGTACTGCACATATGAGTAGATTTCAATATTTAAGGAAACGTATTTTTTTCTCTTTCAATTCTTAATAAAAATCATGATTTAGACCAGTTTCTATACTCAACGTTTTCGAATTCACTAAATGCATGCAAACCTGAGGCAGTCTGCAAATATTGTTATACAATATACTAATTTAGCCCGTTAACTTTTCAACACGATCCGCTGTGCAAAGTACGTGAATCAAGATAAGGCAAAACAGATCACAGTGAAAATATTTTTCCATTTAAACCCGCATCCTACGATTTTTTTTCCAAAAATACATTATCAGCTTAATAAGGAAGGAACATTTTACATCTTGATAAGTAAATGGCGTCGGTTCGTCACCCATTTTAACACCTTTTAAAGCTTCGTGACATTGGCGGCAAAATCGGGCTCTAAATAAAAAGAAAATGAAAGTTCACGGTGTAATACTAGTTTCGTAAATCATCAGGCGTTGTAAAGCAAAGATAAAACATCGCTTTTGAACATGAATCATGTTTATGTGACGCTGATATGACGATGAGTATTATATGTCTTGGTGTTTATGAAGAGTTCACAAAGTTTAAAAGCTACTAATTCTAAATGCTTTTCCGTCATCAAAGGCTCAAAGTATTGTCACGTGATTGAGGTGATTAGTGCAAAAGTTGACACGTTATTGTGACGTCAGCGGCGGGAAATGTTATTTGGGGAGGGAGGTAGAAAATGATTCATTTAAAGCAGGGACCGCTTCAATTACTTTGTGAGCTGCATTAATACTACCGTATTTCATATAATTTTTTTTTATAACAAATTAGAGAATGCTCATAGTTTCTTGAGTAGAATCGACCCAGACACTGCTTATTTATCGCGGAACAAAAATAACACCGTGCGTCGAATTTTCACCAGCACACTGCCTCACGCACGAAATCACGTTTTTCAACAATTAGAAACACTCCCTGGACGCACATACACGCAGGTTATAAGATGTATCGGCCAACCGTATCATCAGCGTATACGGTGCGCTTGGGGAGAGTTTTTAGTTCTCAAAAAAAAAAAAAAAACACAAACAAACAAACGCTGAGCCGACGCAGTGTAAGTCGGCCCTGAAGGGTTAGACAATGTTTTTGCAGCCCCTAAATTGCACTGACCGCTAGTCTATTGTCTATTAGTCAGTTGTCAAAAGGGGGAAATGTAATTATTCACCCCCATTATCGGTCAAAATTCAAAGGCTAATTCGCCCGCCTGCCAAGTTCACCAGACAAATTGAGGGAAATTCAATCCATTAGATCATATTTTGGATAGGTTATTCCAAACAAACGGTATGATTGGAGGTAACAATGAAATAATTCTTTTGCAATATCCGGGCATCTGCGCTGGGCCCATTTATACTTAAATGGTAGATGAAGATCGGCAGTGTTTCACGCCCATCCAGTAGTGACGTCGGGGTTGTCCAAAGGGGATGCGACCCATTAGAAGAAATGCGCTGGCTCCGTTTGAGCCTACGAAGTCTATGATTGATGTATTATGAATTCGTCCACCAGTCAAGAGCAGCAAGCTTGGGATGAACAGATCCCTCATAGCATGGGTTCGAAATTGTAAAAGGAGGTCACTCACTAAGGAAAGGATGAAATGTTGAATTTTTGCACCTTACTTAAAGGTTGTCCGCTTGAATAATTATGAGATGTGTTTATCGAGCGAATAGGCCAATTTTTATTTTCATTTTTGACGTAGAGAATTACGAAAAACTAAACAGTCATGTAAAACATGATATAAACTGTTTCCGTAAAATAGAATGGGTCATAGATAATAGATCCGTATGGCATGCATTCAACTGCTCAGATACAACAATCACAATCCGGTTCGGTTTGGATAGCATTATGAGGAACGATTGAATTGGCGTTCAACTTCATTTTACGTAAATGGTTTATATCTTGTTCTAATAAGGGCATAAATCAATCATTGTTTTTTTTACGAGCGCATTCAACATCACGTATGCTACCCCTGTCTTAATGGAGACTCTTGCATATATATATAGCATATACATTGCAGTAGTCTGTAACCTCATCACATCTCCTATAATTTATAATATAATTGATATATATGGGATAATTATCTTAAGCCAGAGATATAGTGGGAACCACCGGAAGAAGTTTCCTGTCAGGGTCGAGAAGGATTACGGATAGATGACAGTCGTAATCCAAGTGACCCTCTGTTAAGGAAAGAAGGCTTTGGAGTCCGGATAGGAATGTCCAGTGAACATCTTTTACCATCAGACATCACAGAGTTGAAATTCAGTGGTATCACTATAGATTACCCATTTTACAGTGCCATTCAGGATGAATACGATTTTTAAAGGATTTTTTTTAATACGTCATATCACCTGACACAACGTCGCCAATTTGCACGACAAACAACTGTTGAATCTAACATTAAAATATCCATAACTTTATTTTTTATTGTCCGATTTTCTTCAAAAATTTTTTTTTTATCTATTCGTCTGATTTTTCTGCTATTGATTAAAAAAAGCAAGATTTTTCTGGCCCAGACCAAGTCTTTAAATCAATGATTTTCTTGTGTAAATGCACCTGACATCACGTGTGCTATCCCTGCCTTAATGGAGACTCTTGCATAATATAGAATATACATTGGAGTAACATATAAACTCATCACGTCTCCTATATATATATATATATATATATATATATATATCATATATAATTGATATATATGGGATAATTATTTTAAGCCAGGGATATAGTTAGAACCACCGGAAGGAGTTTCCTATCAGTGTCGTGAAGGATTATATGACAGTTGTAATCCTAGTGACCCTCTGCCTCATGTCTGCCAAGGAAAGAAGACTTTGGGGTCCGGACAGGAATGTCCAGTGAACATCTTTCACCATTAGACCTTCATGCAGTGGTCTCGCTATGAAATACTTATTGTCTGTTGCGGCTATAATTCATATGCAAATCGGGATGAATAAATAAGTTGGTGATTTTTAAAAGGGGTTCGAGCTAGAACCCCAGGTGATTACGCATGCGCGCATCCAGGATTTTGAGACCCTGGATGAGGAAGGGGCTCGATTTTTTGCGCTGCCCTTCAAGGAGCTGACAAGCAAGCCCCCTCTCCCCCCCCCCCCCAAAAAAAAAGACGAAGGGAGAAAAAAGAAAAGAAAAGTAGTCATCACCTCAAATTTGGCGTCCCTCTCAGGAAATTTAAAGGCATCCTAGACTGAAACAATCCAACACTGTTTATTAGTGTACCTACCCCCTCTCTTTCTCTCTCTTAAAGTTGGAAAGGGATTTGTTTCCGTATTAGTATACTTCTAATAACAAAATATTGCTGGTTGTCAATATTCAGGTCGCCAATCAAGGGGAGCTGGTCTATATATATATATATATATCTGGTTGTCTGTCTGTCTATCTATCTTTGTCTATCTATGTATCTTTTTAGCTATCTATCTTTCTATCCCTCTCACTATCTCTCACCTCTCATCTTTACCCATGCGCCCATCAATCAATATCATACACTTTCAAACACTTTTGCAGCACCATGCGAGCGTCTATCAGATGGGAATGTAAATTAGTATGATGAAAGACGACCCCACATTTTCATTCAATATCTTACACAATCATGTTATATTTATTTCATGGGATGAGAGAAATACATCCGATCGCGGAAGAGCAGTCATGTGCTTAATATACTTCGTAATGTGCTCGCTCAGCGGAAAAAAAACTTGGAAATATTAATTATGAGGGGAATTCGTTGGCAGATTTGAGATACGATACACCACTTAGAAAATTTAGGTTAGCATGTTAGATATAAATCTATGGGAGTCAAACTCCTTGCACTTGTAGGGGAGAGGCGGATAGGGGAAGGGTGGTCAAAGTATCCTGACAAGAGAAATCTTTGCATATTTCGCTCCGCCGGCAAGCTAGCAAGCAAAAAAAAAACCCACTCAAAACAAAAAATACTAAACTCCAAAACAAAACAGAACAAAAACCACAGAAAGAAACGATCTTTAATAGGTTTCTTCTAATTTCCTCCAAATATTCTTTTCTCAAATGTTGGATACAGGCGGCCATAAAAGCGCCTGTCACCTGGATACGCACCTTAAAGTAATTTTGAAATGATATAATACATTATTATTTCTATAACTATAGAGTGAAATTATGCTAAAACTAAAAAGGACACTCACAGACATATACTTTTTTATCACATGCGATTTGACCTTTTCTTAACGTTCTGGCTTCTTGACGGAAAGAGATGAAGCGTATTAGTAAAATCATAATCTGAGAAATGAAAGGTAATACTTTTGCTTTAAAATAATATACGTACATTAGTAGTGATCAATTTACAGTTCATGCTTAAGGTTTGCCCGTCATGGCATGAAGAATTTTTTTATGTGTGATTCACCGTTTTCACAGCTGTTTTTCTTGATAGGCTGAAGGAGTTGCACCATGTCCTAGTTTAGCAAAAGTTCGCAAGTGACAGACACCGACTACAGGTTTTCCCGGCCAATTTCATCAGAGTTGGTTTCAAATCAACGAAGGGATATTTGGATTCAACAGACTTTCGCAAATTCGCTTGCACCATTGTTAATTTTTTTAGTTATCATTTAAGATAGTTTTACATTAATCTCTTAATCTGGTTAATAGTTTAATTAAGAGGGATATTCATTCAAATTAACAGCCAAAAGTGGTCATTCGAATTTGAAAGACAACACTCTTTAATGCTTTTTAATTTGAAAGTTCTTATTTACACGCTGACGTGAGAAAGTGAACAATCGTACGCTAATATTTCATTTTATTTCATTTCATATGATTCAGAAAACAGAATTTCAGGAAATGAAACAATAGTTTCTGCTTTGCGATGCATATGTCATTAAATATAGGACGATACAACACTCGACACAAGGCCACATAGTGTCGAAACAAATATTTGTTAAACTATGACCAAATTCAGTCATATTTTACACAACTATTCTTTACAAAGTCAGGCCCAACTTACAATTGCAAAATTCCACCAAAACTTAGCAGCATTTCAATTAGCAGTTGTGTAGGAAATTATGTTACTCAGTGTTGGGTAAAATTTTGACCAACCCTCTGTGAGTAAACTAATATTTAAATATCAATCACACATTTTGTAGCTGCTTTGTGAAACTCATGTTTAAAAGAAGCATATATACCGGCGACGAATTAGATACGGTCTATTCTGGAAATATAACTAAACATATTCGTTAAAATATCGAGACTCATCAAAGTAAAACACTTGAGAACTAATATTGTTTTATGCTCTGTTTTCTGATAGTTGGCTAAAAATAGCAAAATAGTTTTAGGAATTGTAACAACAATTGGTAATTTTAGGTAATGTATTCTACTGTAGATTTTTTTTTACTTGAAATTAACCTAGTTGTTCTAACTACCTTTTGGCAAATAAGGGTTGGGCTTTCTTGATTGAATCCCCTGTAAAGGGAGGGGTACATACAAGATGCCATCAGACGCCGACAGTAAAGATTGTATTGATGAACTTTAAAGAGTTTTTAAGGCCTAAAAGGAAAAATACAAACAAAGAAGGAGAAATGGAAAAAAGGCTATTTGGAAGTATTACGTATATGAAATTCAGCTCTATAGATATTCCATGACGATGAAAAAAAGTGTTTAGTCTTAAAAGTATTGAATTAAAAAAACAACAACGATCGATTCTCTTGATAAATCAAAAGGCGATTTGTATGAAGGCTAGTTCACACAGTGCAATAATTGGACAGACACACAAAGCAACTCACACACATTCTAAACATCTCGCATATAACCGAAGTCGGACTTATATACGGAACCAAAATTTAATATTATTATCATCATCATCATTATACATTATCATTATAATTATTAACAGTATTATAAGTATTATCATTATAATCATTATCAAATCCATTATAATAATTATGATTATTATGTTTATCATTATTACTACTAGAACGATTTCTAAATGGATTTGTTTTTGCGACTGGTATCCGAGATTAGTTCAATTCATAAACCTACAGGCTTTACACACCTGAAATGAATTAGCATCGCCCATGAACTCTTGACTTGTGTTTCACAAGATTCACAGTTATAGACCATATATCAGAGTAGTATCTTACGACATGGAGTTACTAATTTGGATTTTGAAAAGGAAATCGGAAATTTGTGAGCGATCAAAATGCTTCCGCCTCTTGGCTGGAAGCTGGCGACTGCACTGGAAAGGGGAAGGGGGAAATGGGGCCCAAAATAGAACGCGCCGATATTTCTAGTTTTTATTATTTAATTCAATTTCAAAAGGGGGAAATTCGGTTTATGAACATGGGGCTATTAGATTTCGCGATAGCAGAAAGTTCATAGCATAGTCTTAAGGAATAGCAAAAACAAGACCGGCTCGTTTTCTACATTTGCTACTACTTGGTCTTCGTATTTTTCTCCTTTGTTTTTATTTTCTTATCTTCTTGTAATTTGTTTTTCTTGTATTATTTCGTATGTTCTTATTATCATACTCCTTCTTCTTCTTCTTCTTCTTCTTCCTTTCAATGTATCCCTTCCTTTTGTGCTTTCTTCCTTTTCTTCCTTTTGTTAGTTTTCTGTTTTATTCTTCTTTTTCCTCTTCCTCCATCTCTTTCTTTTTCTTCTTTGATCCCTCCTCTTCTCTAGGTTTTGAATTCCGTCAAGCGTCATGATAACACTTCAAGCTATATATCAAACTTTGCCTTTCGTTATTTCATTGTTGATTATACATCTATATCTGTTGAATTTTGTTTCCTCCCATCAATTCTTAACCTCACCTTAATATGCCTTTTCCAAATTACAACAAAATGTACAAAATAAAGTTTTCCTCCAAGGGCGTCTTTTTCACTATCAGCGAGTCCAATTTTAGTAGAGCTTGAATGCCGTGTATGTATTCCCTCAAAAGTGGGGAAGGACGGGGTATCAAAGTAATTCAAACCATTTTCTTCACTGCATGTTAATAAAGGCCCCTATATTACATTAAAGTCTTAGGGTTGCTCTACTTCACATGATACATAAATCTCCTTGTCATATAAAGAACAGTAGCAATGACTCATAATGTCGAGGAATGACAGAAAACGAATGGACTGAATTAAAAGGTATTCAGAAGAATTAGGAATTTCTTTAGAGTTAATCAAGCTTTCTGGTACAACGAAATTAAGTGCAGATATAATGATAGCCGATGGCCTCCGTTGAAAGAATATTATGCCCTAATTTGACATTTGTTCACGCCCAGTATCTATTTTGAGGCATGATATTTTATCAGGTTTTGTCGATGTATTTTTGTATAAAAATACAATCCACGATAATGCTTCAGATGAATCACATGGATATGAATTATGTCATGGACATATTTCAAGCAGAATATATAGATTTGTGAAGAACAATATATTCTGACATTTATAATGAAAAGTTTTGGCATGAGTATGCCCATGAAAGAGTGCATTTAAATGTTATGGTGTCTGTGTATGTGTGCGTGTGTACACGCAATGTAGCAGAGAGNGGGAAAGCCCCGGTCGCGTAGAGCCTTGATTCAATAATAATAATAGTAAGTCTGTATTGATATAGCGCTTAATAAAAGTTTCTTCACATTATCATACTAAAAATAATTACAAATTATATATATTATTCCTATTATTATCACAATTACTACTACTACTACTAACACTACTAATACCATTACTACATTGTTAACTTCAATAGAATCAATAACGGAAAAGGTCGTCGAATCCTGGACAAAGATTTGTGTTTAGTCGTGTTGCTTCGAGCCTCTTTGATACCGGGGCTTAAGTTTTTTGGTTTTTGACTATTTACGCATGGGACTAACCAATAACGTCACCATTGCAGTGGTATCACTGGAGATGGAATTGGAACCTCGGAGGCATACATCCCCCCCCCCCAATCGCGCTTTGGATTACAGACGCGCGGCGCAACCATAAATAATCTGAAACATAAAGACTTTATATTTAAAAAAAAATGGAGATTCCTAAGGCTACATATTCTGGTCCAGAACTAAAAGCCTTCTTCTCCTTAGTGGAGGGACACTAGGATTATATCTGTCAGCTACCCATAATCCTTTATGATCCCGGAGGAAATTACTTCCGGTGTTACCCACGTGACCAATGAACTAAAATAAAGTTTCCAATTAAAATGGGTAAAAAAATTATTACTGGAGCTTCCTTTGTGTATTTGTTCAATTATCTGACTAATATTCATTATATACAACGATGCTATTTTAAGCACGGTAATATTAATTTCGCACTTCTTTTTCCTAGTTTAGCAAAACGCATACTAATAAGATGCATTAATGGGTTGCATAAAGCTACATGCATGACATGTATATCCCGTTGTTAGATGGGGAAAGACCAGTCGTACGTTACAGCATACTCATGAAAAAAGAAATTAGAATTATTCAAATTTTCAAATGGCTAAAGCAAATGCTTTCCAACGAGAAATCGAACTTGAACAACATATTTTCGCCAATCTATTTAGTTGGGTATAGCTAGTGAATTCTAACATCAACACTTATCATGATTTTCTCAAATTCTTGGCAATGTTGCAATAGTGAGATAGGTTGTAAGATCTCACTGGTTGTATCATGAATAAATTTGCAACAACATCATTGATATAATTTGTATGTATTTTGTTTATGCTATTTCTGTATATTATTGACATTTGATTTTCTATTTTGAATATTGTATTGATGTATACAGAAATGTGTCAGTTTGAAGGAAAAAATAAATGTTATTCTGAATTGAATTGAATTGAAATAATTTGAAATTACATGCAATATGGATATTATATGACATAATGTTTATTCGTCTTTGTCAATTCTACCTGTAGCATATCAAACATCATTTGATCTATGAAACCTTAATGTAAAAAATGGAATCTTGATCAGCACTACTATTAATTTATTCGGCAATTTCGACAAAAACGTAGATTCAAAGTACATACACATAACGAAGCAAGTTATCCATTAACGGAAAACGCGAAGTTTAATATTAGTCCCATAAACGAGATGCATTGTAGTTTAAACCAAATCGAAATTCCACGCGAGAGCCTCCATTAGGAGAGGGATAACATACGTTTTAATGCGCGAATACATTATTGAGTGGAATAGGTCAATTTACTAATAGATGTAAATTTATGCTTTATATAATTATACACACACAGGTTGTTCTTGATGACCAGGAATTACATGAATACATTTATATGTGCATGTGTTTTGTGTGTGTTCGTGTGTGTGTGTGTGTGTGTGTGTGTGAGCTTCATTAGTTCACTTTCATCGTCTGTGAAATGTCTATGTTTACTGTAATTATATCGTATAAAAGACACTTCCCTCCAATTTAAAACGAGTGAGAAAAACAAGACAGCTGGTAGTAAATGCTTCTCCATTAGGGCAAGGAGAGCACCTTGGGGAGTGACTCGAACAATGGGAGAGTAAGGGGCACCTGAATAGGGTACTAATTATTAAAGACAAACAATGACGGTAACCCATGAAATACTTGATTTTTTCATATATTCCAGTGTACAATAATAAACAAATAAATGTATAAATATACCTGGTAAATGAATAACAAACTTTTTACTCAAATGCCACCCGATTCTATCTGCACTGTGTTCATTAAAATCAATTTGCAGATCCTTACATTTTGATTGTTGATTCTGTACATGAGTACAAAATTAAATATAAAAAAAAACAGTAGTTTATTTGCGATAAACTGCAAAATGTTACAAGCACACTGTACTCGAATTTTCAGTTTTGTGGACGTTTGTCTTTCACAAAAGCTTTGAGAGTGTCTACGCCGAAATGTATTGATTAGTTCATAATTTATTGGTAATTCATCAAACTCGATATACAGGGCAAATAGCTTCATTTAACATTTTTTAATTTGCATACAATCACATTTGTTACAAAGTGTCTCCAAGAGAGAGAGAGTGAGAGAGAAAGAGAGAGAGAGAGAGAGAGAGAGAGAGAGTGGGGGGGGGGAGAAAGAGAGGGTGAAAGTCTAATAATGTTGAATCATTTGCACGAATAGCAAAGAGGCATGTTATTAGAACCCTGGGCGCGAACAGATATAACAGCACCATGAAAATAAAACAATGGCTTGACTAATCATTATAAATATAGTTTCTCGACTTTGTCACTTTAAATTGGAATACATCATAGAGACCCCATATATCTAAAAGCATATAATCAAAGGAGGTGGGGGCTGCTGCCCCTCCCAATTAATTTTGTGAAGAAGATGTCTGCGAGCATATTCTGATACACAGCCCCACCACTTTTCAAAACAAGTAGTGGTCTCGTTAGATATATGCCGTTAATTTTCAAATACACCGAGGGTTGCATATAAAAAAAGCCCCCCAAAATAATAATAATAATAATAGATGCAATTTATATAGCGCACGTATCCACTCTGCGGAGTGCTCAAGGCGCTTTACATTATTATTGTGGACAAAGAGGTAAAATATCCGACAATTGTCTGTACATTTTATGATCATTTTCATTTGCAAGGCACAGAAAACACTAGAACTTTAACCTTCATGTCTGATAATATTTTTTTTCTATTTATTCATTATCATTCATCTATTCGAACATAATTATTTAGATATAATTCGTTTAGAAACTTTTCTACTTCATGGTATTGAGATTAAAAACATGAACACCAAATGACAAGAACATTGACAAATAGGAAGCCATATTTTTGCGATGGCTTTTTGTATATTCACAAAATGACATCCACATCATAATGATTCAATCTTTTTGAAAAAATAATGTAAATACACGGTCTACGTCGTGTTTTTCTTTTGTAAAACATTTAAATCTGAGAAGAAGTAAACATCCTCAAAAACAGAGCTTATAATTTCCTTTCTGGGAAGTCTGAGATATAGTCATCATTCTTAATTTCTATGTTTTCCTCCTGTGGCAAATACTGAGTTTGTCTGGAGAGCTTGACCTGAAGATCTGAGCTTCCTGCCCTCTGATACAAGGAAGATTGTGGCTTGACAAGGAGGGAGGTTTTACACAAAATTCGTCATAAAGCTAAATACGATTTTATAAGAAGAAAACAATAAAACACACGAGCCATATATAAACGTTTTTCTGACATTCATTGGCTTCATTCAGATTGTCTAAGTTAGTGTTTGAGTATGTGTTCATGTTAAAATAATATGTAGGGGTGCTCGTTAAAATGCTCAGATGATTGTACAGTATATTGGCAAGAGTTAAACATGATTAACACGATTTGAAATATGTCCGTAAAATATAGTGTGTCGTAGATAATAGATCCGTGCGTCGTGTATCGTCATCTGTGTGAACACAACAATCACAAGTTGGTTCTGATTTGAATAACATTACAATGGAGCATTGAAATGGCGTTCGATCTAATCTTACCTAAAAATCTTATTACGTTGTCTTTTCTAAGTACAGGATAAAGGTAGGTTTCTCACTGTGTAAAGAATTGAGTAGTGGTCAATTAGATAAAACCTTTGAAATCTTTGATAAATCGGGGAGAAGAAAGATCGTTTTGTTTTCTTTTCTTTATCAACACAACAAACTTTCAATATCATGGTTCCAGTTGGAGTTATTCTCATTACACTTTGTGAAAAGCGGTCCTGTCCTCTTAAAGTGTTTCTTGTCATTCCGGATCTCTTAAGATACACGTGATGCTGATGATGCTGATGATGCTGATTATCTTGTCACTGTTATCAATAAACATTAAAACACTTTAAAGATATATCGTACTTGTTAAAAGTGATATTTTCCCATAAATAAATGATGTGACAAAGTGCATTACTTTTAAGGGGTTGGGGAACTCCACAGTTAATAATGCATGACGTTAATTCATAGTATCAGTTTAAATATCTTAACTTTCCGACATTGGATTGTAGGCTCACTCTACCCAACAAATGTCTAAAATGTATACGGCTTTTGTCGCCATATCGTTAAACCCTATGCATACGCACATGGTTATGTTCAAAGTAGGCTATACATTTGTTGCATTTAGCTTTCGATAACCATGTTGTCTTTAGAGCTGTGTTCATCATACTTTGTGAAAAGCGACCTTGTCCTCTTTAAGTTCTTCTTGTCACTCCGGATATATTAAGAGGCTCGTGATGATGATGATACTGATTATCTTGTCACTGATTTCAATAACCACTGGAATAAAACTTCAAAGATAAATCGTGTTTGTTAAAAGTGATATATTTCAATAAATATAAAGTGACAAATTTTAGGTTAGTGAGGACTCCACAATCCAAAATGCATTAAGTTTATTCATATTCTTATAGTTATAACAATTTAAGTTTCAGATACCGGTTGCAGGCTCACTCCACCGAACAAAATTCCAAAATGTATACGAATTTTGTAGCCACATCGTCCAACTCAATGGATCTGTACAAGGCTACGTTTGTTAGTACGCTTAATAAATGTTTGTTGCATTTGACTTAAATATGTATGCTGTCTTTGAAGCTGTATTCATCATACTTTGTGAAAAGCGGCCCTGTTCTCTAGATGTGTTTCTTGTCACTACGGATCTATTAAGATGCATGTGATGCTGATGATGCTGATTATCTTGTCACTGATATCAATAACCGCTGGAATAACACTTTACAGATAAATCGTGTTTGTTAGAAGTGATATATTCCAATAAATAGATGTGACAAAGTGAATTACTATCAGGGGGCGGGGAGGGGGGGGGGAATCCATAATCTAGAATGCATGACGTTTATTCATCAACGCGATATAGACTATTTCCGTAAAATAAAGTGGGTCATGGACAATAGAACCGTGCGCCGTGTATTCAACTATGTGGACACAACAATCACAAGCCGGTTCCGATTTGAATAACATTACAAAGGAACATTGAATGCGCGTTTGAATTGATTTCACAGGAATAGTTTATATCTTCTTACATTTGTTGAATTAAGCAGTCAGAGTAATTGTTGTCCTTGGAATTGTGTTCACCATACTTTGTGAAAAGCGATCCTGTCAGTTTTAACTGTTTTTTTTTGTCAATCCGGAACTATTAAGAGGCGCGTGATGATTATGATGGTGATGATGATGATGATGATGATTTGCTGTCACTGCTACCAATAACCGCTGGAATAAGAAACACTTTAAATAAAAATCGAACTTGTTAACAGTGATATTTCCCAATACATAAATGATGTAGCAAAGAGCAAACTTTTAGGGGGAGGCGGGATACCAGCGATCTTATACTGTTAACACAACTGTCGTGTCGAAATAATTGTGTCTTTTAGTCATTCCGTTTAAACTTCTCCTAGGCCTATAAAGTAGTCTTTTAAAGTTTGGAAGCTATAATGTTCTAAATTATATGACTAAGACACTTTTGACTTTTTTTTATCTTCAAAAGACTCTTCAAATATCTTGAAATAACAAAGAGCCATTGAGCGAGCTTTGAAAATGGGAAAAGAGGTTAAGAGTTTTCGTATAGCGTTTATGGCTTTTGTATTATTATATCTTTCAAATTAAATTTATTTCCATTTCGAACAGAAATGCAAGCTAGCAACAATGAAATAATACATTGCATGTAGTGAAGTACGCACTACAAAATATAAAGATTCATAAAAGGACAAAAAGAAAAAAAAAACACGATATAATATATATTCATAATCTTGAGTCGAACGCCAATTCAATCGTCCTTTACAAGCTATCGAAATCGGGACTGGCATGCAAAGTTCAATACATGACGTACGAACCTATTGTCCCATAGCAGACTTAATTTCTGTTTTTAATTCTGTTAAGATTAAAGATAAAAAAATAAATCAAAATATCAATTGCATAGCGACAAACGCAAGAATATAAGATCACATGCAGAATGCACTAGTGCTTCTCGAAGTAACATCTCCCTGGCATTTAGAATACATGGAGACTGTGGGGCCTCTGCTATCATCTGCTGCCTGTAACATAAAGATTACTTATCAAACGAACGGTTGATATCAATAATAAGTCTATGGCAATTCCTGTGAAAAAAGTTTGATCGTAACTTTGATTGTATGTAATACGGGGCCCTGATCACCATCGAATCTTGAGAATCTTACCAGCAGGCCACATGTCAGGTTGCAAAGGAACGGCCGTAGTCTAAAATATACAACCCTCATTCAAAGCAGTTGGTACATTGTGATTTCAAACACAATGATAATCGTGAAGAAAAATGATTAAAATGATATATTATGCTTGCTTAAAAAGAATACGAACTATAACGATTCCACGAACAATCCAATTACATTATAGTCGTACACCACCTCAACACATTTGGGAGCAGGTTGAAAATTTATTGCAATATATACATGATATGGTTGAATATTGAATATTACTGTTATTGTATATTGTACATACATTTTCATGCATACATATTCCTTTTTTATACGAGTTTATATTCTTTGTTTTGTAACTTTTTAAGAATTTAGAAATATTATATGATTTCTGTTAAAAGCGCCTCGATCATAAAAGGCAATACATATTCCAACTGATAATAGTAAGAATACATCTAGCCGAAGTATTAATAATAAACACGCATTTATGATTATATTGATGATTATAACACCAATATTGGGTCTAAGTTTGAAGACTATTGGCAGCTCACATGACTCACCGTCGAGGAAACCACCTTACCCGTGCCCCAGGATGCGGAAACCCCCTCAAGAAGGGTCAACCGGATGTTGCAATGACGTATGGGACGGCTGAGAGTTATTTTTAAAGCCGAGCATGCGCACTAGCTTATGCGTGGGAATATATGTCGGTTACGTTGTGCATATGATTTACGCATGTGTGTGTGTGTGATTACGTGTAAGCAGTATTTCAAATGAATATCCAATGATTTTTTTTTGTGTGTGTGCGTGCTTGTATTTGTGTGTGTGTATTCAACTTGATATATGTGTGCATACATTTTTATGGTAGGCTGATAATTAAAACACGCCTACTCGATTTTTCATTCAGAGAGGTCATTTGGTACAGCCTATGCTCATTTCCTTAAGGCCTTATAATATTAGGATACGTTTATATCGTATAGCCTGTCAGCCCCCCCCCCCCCCCCCCCCCCCCACACACACAAACATATCATTAGGGAATACCACGGATGGTCCTTAGGCTAAATATAAGTTATTGAAAGTGCATTTTGATGTAATCAATTTTGAGAAATCATGTAATATTAACCGATATCAAATACAATATATAAATGTTGTTCTTATTTTCATATACAGGCAAGTGAGGGGGTAGCCCAATAGCTGAACATAGACAAGAATCGAAGAAAAACGGGGGCTATAATTGTTTATTTTATTTCCTTTGTCATCAATGCGCACTTTGCTGCACTCAATCCAGGTTTTTTAAATGGGTGCTTAATAAAATACAAAGATGGTCATCGCCACTGGATGTTGACATTGTGGAAGCTTCCAACATGTCCAATGGAGCTAAGACACTAATGGGATGTTGTTCAAAAGTTGCAATTGATCGCATGTTGAAGTTGATCGAAACGCGCCAATCAAAACAATTGTTTCGTGCGCGTCTTGAATGAAGCGAATATCAAGCGCGAATAAAAATGCGCATTACAATTTGCAACTGATTTCCAGTTTATTTGCGATCAATTCCAACTTTTGAAAAAAAAAACACCCCCTATGTGAGGTTGTTATTTCTATATATCAATTGACCGGAGTAATGGTATGGTTAGATCCGTATGGGAAAAGCGTCATATAAGAATTTATGTTATTATCATTATTATTATTATCATTTATTTCCGGGATGATGGATGGGTATAAATGGTAAATACTAGTAAACTTATCCATCATGCCACCGATAAATCATGGCAGTCCCAGTCCCCATCCCTTCTTTCATGCGCTCGACTTTGAACCGATTTCACCATGACACGTGAAGGGGTAACAAAATCCCCTCTTTTAATCCCCATCGATGATGCACAACTGCTTCTTAACCCTCTGACTGCCACAAACCCCTGCTTCCAATAGCATTGAATATGGAGTAATGCGTAGACTGTGTGCAAAGGGTTAATTGGGCTTGTAGAGCAGTAATGATTGATGGATCTCAACGGGAATTTTCCCTTTAGTATGAACTATTGAGGTCATGAGACCTACATCCTCGTTTTAGGGTCATGATTCCCCCCTAGATAGATAGATAGAGAGAGAGATAGATAGATAGAGAGAGAGAGAGAGAGAGAGAGAAATAGAGAGAGAGAGAGAGGGAGGGAGAGAGAGAGAGAGAGAGAGAGAGAGAGAGAGAGAGAGAGAG
>BQKZ01008225.1:0-10355 GCA_036244855.1 Temnopleurus reevesii | reverse complement strand
TCTGGGTATAACTGTGTATTAAACTGTTACTTGATTTAAAAATATGTTATCATGGACTGCTTTTTATGGTCTCCATTGCATTAGTAGATGGCAGGATAACGTCGTTTACAGGGGTTGAAAATAGCAGAAAAATCGGCTCGCCGCTTCGCGGTTCGTGGACGATGCACGATGCTCCGCATCGTCGTTGGCTCAACCCCCCCCCCCTTGGAAAAAAAGCTAGATCCGCCCCTGAGCTTACTGACAGGAAGTGCATGAAAAATGCCGTACAGTATTTTATGAAAAACACCGGTCAATCATTTTTTAAATATATACAACTTTCTTATTTCTTGTTGAATTTACTTCAATCTTTTTTGTTCTGTTCGACTGCTCTTTCTGCTTTAAATCAAAGCAAGATTTATCAGGTGCAATCTCGCACTTAGAAATTGGCAGCATAGTGAAGTGGATGGTAAGCTTCCTGAAGCCCCGGTCACATAGGACCCCGGAAGTAACACTATTCACCCCGACTCGTTGTTCTGAGGTTGTTAACTGTGAATAACAAGAGTCGGGGTGCATCGTGTTGCTTCCGGGGTCCTATGTGACCAGGGCTTTAGAGGCAACATTACGAGACTTTTGACAATGGCACCGAGGTTGATATGGTGCCAAATAGTCACTGGACACCTAAATAGTCCTCTTCATCTATTAGTCAGCTGGGTTACGTTTATGGTTATAATTATTATGTCAACAATTAATTATTTTTCCTCTGGAAAAATCGCTATACAAATTCAATTATTATTTAGAATGAAGCACCATTCACACACTTTGATTATCCAGTATACTTATTTAGGATTTAGATTTTGTGGTTCTGATGCGCAAGAAGTTTACTAGTAACAGATTCTGGCTGCTGGCGACACATAAAGGCATATTGCTCAACCCTGAAATTGTTTTTGTTCTCTCAAAGTTTGAAAGCGATTGCTGTCTATAGATTTCGATACCCCAAGCAAAGGATGAGATGAAAATCATGCTCAATGGTTGGCAGGCATAAGATAAAGAGGAATTGCTCATCCAAACCAGTAACATACTTCTAAGGACACAGCCATATTAACCCTATTAACAACGAAAACCGATGCAAATTTAAATATAAAGTTGGTTGAAGGCGAAGTAATTATTCATTTTACTTTCAAAGTAAAATTTTCATTTTAAAGTCAATTCTCATTCAATTCCAATTTCATTAGTAGAAGTAGTAATGGTTTTATTTATTGAATCACGATTAAAATCATTTCTTGAAGCCAAAGGCTGAATTGCAAATGCATTTACAAAAGATCATTTAAAATACAAAGAATACACATATAAGTAAAAATAATAAAAATACACAGTTACATAGACTTACCAATTACCAAATCGTCAATGTAGATTTTCTAAAAGAGAAAAGGGTTATAAAGTGCATATAAAATACAAGTAATCAAATTGGAATTCATGTTTTTTTTTTCAGATCAGAAGTCATGCTATATGGTATTATAAAAGAAAAATGGAGTTATATTGGCACAATCTTCACAGAATTGTGATAATAGCTAAAAGAAATAGATGTAATTGGTTGTTTATGCAAGTTCTAAAATCTGTTCCAGCTTCGCAAGAGAAAATAAACACAGAGAATGATTGAAATTCATTTCAAATCTTTGTAATTGTGAGACTTCTACAGATAGTAGCCTATGTATTCCATGGTGAAAACTTTGAATAGAATATTTACAAATTTACTTTTGCCAATTTGATGACATTTCGTTTATATTTTACTGCCAAAAATGATTTGATTTATCGCATGTTGAAAGAACTTGAACCAAGTTTACATTTTCCTATTGTATTCTACACTTTTAAATATCTGTTGATTGTTTTCATAGATATACTGAGTTTCCCAATATCAAATATTTTTAATTCAATTAACATACGTGTATAATCCAATTTTACACATTGGATCATAAACATGACAAAGTCATATTTTCAACATTTTAGAGAAAATTCTAATTCTATTAACGGAAACATGAACCAAAACGCCTGCATGCGTATCACGATGTCATGGTTCTACACGAGACTCCGAGCAAAGTTCAGACTAAAAGACTAACATTCTATTGCATTAACGTCAACAAAATAAATGGTTAGTTGTGCACAATTGTGATTTCATTATATGAATTATAGCTTTCATCTTTCTAATATTTAATTTTTCAAATTTGCTCAAACTTATTTGTTATTCTCCCCATCTTATAATCTGCTCCTGTTGTAAAAGAGACTGGTGATGAGGGAGTACACTCTCCTTTGAAAAATCGCACAGTTCTAGCATTGCACATAGCTTGCAATACCAACTCTTAAAATCATGCAAAATCTAAAGGCAATTGAAAATGGCCACAAGACTCTTTAGAACTTTGTGAAATTTAAATATAAAGTTGGTTGAAGGCGAAGTAATTATTCATTTTACTTTCAAAGTAAAATTTTCATTTTAAAGTCAATTCTCATTCAATTCCAATTTCATTAGTAGAAGTAGTAATGGTTTTATTTATTGAATCACGATTAAAATCATTTCTTGAAGCCAAAGGCTGAATTGCAAATGCATTTACAAAAGATCATTTAAAATACAAAGAATACACATATAAGTAAAAATAATAAAAATACACAGTTACATAGACTTACCAATGAACTTTAAGAAATAATTAAATATATTTTTCATCAGACTGAGAGCACTCTTTATTTATTCTTGCTCTTGATGGACATTAAAAAAAACTACCTTTTCTCAAATCTACTTTTCCGGCAGTACAAAATTAAAATGAATAATATTTCCATTTGTTTTGCATGTTTCGGACTCTGTTGACATGATATTAAACCCTATTACATGGAAGCACCATTGTACGCTATTCTGTTCAATGTGCACAACTACACTCTAAAAACTCAAACGTTGAATCAATATTTAAAAGGTTGGATGAGTGACAACCTTTTCAGAATGGTAAAATAGCATTTAAAAAATGTTGGATCCAACTGTTCAGGTGTTGGATCCAACATTTCTAAAGCCTAAATTTACCATTTGTAAATGTTGTCACTCCTCCAACCTTTTGAAATGTTAATTCAACATTTATGTTTTTAGCGTGTATGTGAGTATAATAGAGAAGCAAACTTGGCACATATAGACCACCATGCAAAGGTGATGTTTTACAACGCATTTTGATAACGTACCTGAAATAGTGATTAAGATTACTTGTATTTCATTACAAAAATCATGCCAAAGCCAAGAACATAGAGAATTGAGTAATCCTTCATTTGAATTTTACTATCGGACCTCCATACAAGGGTGGTGTGTTTTAAAACGTCTTATGGACTGTCTGGAGCCTGAAATGGGTGTACCGTTTTTTTTTGAATAAAATCCTGTCAACAGAATCTAAAACATACAAGCAAATGAAAATATTTCCATTTGAATTTTGCTCTGGTGCAAATGTAGAATTCAGGTAGGGTCAACTTCTTTGATGTCCATCTAACAAACTTCTAACTAAGAATCAATAGGAAGTGCTCTGTATCTGATGAAGAGAAAGATAATCTATTTCTCAAATTTCTTTTCGGAGAGACGTCAGTCTAAAATCCTTGTAAAATAATTGTTTATCCCTGTTCAAAGACAGACGGTTACCATTCCCATATTTCTGAAGTCAGCTGGAGCTAAACCTACATTTCCAGAAAATAACTTAACAAAATATTTTCATTTTCCGTATGTTTTGGACTCTGTTAGTATGATTCTTACTACAACGTTTGTAATTTTAACCTCTATTGAAGCCCCCCCCCCCCCAAAAAAAAAAAAATAATTACACTGTAAAATTGTTGCCATTTTTGTCATTTGGTATGACGTTCCACACATGTCATGATATACTGTTCTGTACAATGTGCATATCGCACAATTTGCATCGTTGAAATGAAATTACAGACAAAATCATGACAAAATCATGACAAAATCATGCAAAAACAGAGTCCAAAATCTTACAAACAAATGGAAATATTCTTCTTAAGAGTATCGCTTTTCTGAAAATATAGATTTAACTCCAGCTGATCTCAGAAATAGTTATTTATTTATTTATTTATTAAAACATATTTAATCAGGATAACAAGATCAATTATATACAAGGTAAAAATTGCTTTTCATCTTGGTCCTGGAACAAAACAAATGCAAATAGTAAATAATCACTAAACTAGAATTAAACTACAAATTGTACAATAAAATAGTCATTGATAATTAGGAAGTAAGAATACTAAATTCACATTACTGATACATATATGGATTAAAAAGCAAAATGTAATAATGGTCATGTGCCAGAGTGGTTACAGTTGAATTACTGTAGTAAACATTATTTGACGAGGTGGGTTTTTTGTATTGTTTTTTAAACGAGTGAATAGATTGGGAATTGTGTAGGACAGGTGAAAGTCTGTTCCAAACCTTCCCACCGCCGTAGCGAAAGCTGCTTTTGAAAAATTCAATTTTTGGTCTGGGTAGAGTAACGTTGAGTGAATTTGATAGTCTAGTGGGACATGATACATATTTGAATTATAATTGGTCACTCTTTGATGGAAGAAAATCGTTTTTAAATTCTTTTCACAAACAACTCTAGTATAAACGTACCATACAGATTAGACATAAATATATTCAAACTCAGATCTACAAAACATGCTGAATCATAAAATTAAAAATATTTATGATATACATTAAACATGATAACTTTCATTCCATTTAAATAAGATTATACAATCGACATATATCCATAGAGAGTCTGTAATTATCACCTTATTATGTACCGCCGCCATGACACAGGAATTAATTTATTATTATTATTATTATTATTATTATTATTATTATTATTATTATTATTATTATTATTATTATTATCATTATTATTTATTCGGCAAATTAAAAACAAAACAATAACAGTATAAGTAAAGGATAAAGATAAAAGAACTAGGTAAATAAATAATTAACTAAGACCAGCAGTTGGTTTGAGAGGGCTGCCGGGGCATGGAAAAGGAGAACTTAATCTCCATAACCCGCAGGGTTTCCATCCCAACCCTCTCAAACCAAATGCTGGTAAAGACACGTAAATACAGACATTAATTTCAGCAAAAACCAACTATAAGATTATTTTTGCTGATGTAAAAACTGTTATGTTCTGCTCATTGTCTCGTGATTGCATCGTAGAAAAAATTTCTTCCGAGGGATACTCGGCAGAAATTTCAATTCAATTTATCTTGCCATAATTCATTTACTTACAGCTATCAAAATACATGTATTGCATTTAGCCAACCGGTACCATACTCCAAAAAAGCAGTAACTTACTAAGTTATATGGAAAAATGAACATATGATATGGGTGAAACAAATGAATTAATTCAATGATATAAAACGCAGAGAGATAAAAGTGTGTCGTTCACTTACCAAAGCAGATGGTGGTATGGCGTTTTACTGAGATATCCCAAAGATGATAATTCGCTCTTATTGTTCTTGTTCATAGACCGATCGCGAAGGTCTATAGGCGGGGTTGCTATAATAGATGCAAATCGTATGCGTTATCCATACACCTTGTCGGATAATACATCACTTTCGTAATGTATTAACATTGATTCACGTTTGCCCCAGCTATGTATTTAGCAGTAAAACAAATTATAATGAGAGTACAATAGTCAGAATGCCACTTGTATGCATTAAAGTCGCTAGGTTGGACAAACATTGTAACTTGACCAACCTAGCAACAATCGCGGCATGTCCACATTCCTTCTATATTGAAATAAGATCATTTGATTCGTTCTTGCAAACGAATGGAGTTGCCTGGTATTTCTCAAACCTGGGAGCAACAATAGACCACTTTTAATTCGTAATGTATTCAAAATTATTCCCGTTTGCACTAAGAGTAAGACGAACTATTTATTCAGCTGTCAGTAAATAATGAAAATACAATATTCAGAATACAAGTACCGCACATGAATAAGCACAGAGATTAAGTGAAATTTGATACCAGCGAACAGAATATGCAAGAATTAAAACAATGATTTCTACAAGTTGACATTATTTGACACGAATGGCCTTAAAGTATTTGATAGAACAATATCTTAATGAATAAATATGAAAAATACAACGATCGGAAGTAATCGGAACATGCTTAAATCTGTAGCAAAAAGAATACATGAAAATTACAGATTCTTAGCTATATCTCAATAAATAATACACAGTGAGACTAGTAAATTAAAATTATGTTCCAAAATTATTATTAATACAACTGCACATTTGTAACTTGTGTGCACTTTTCTCCTAAATTTACTGCGCATCCTAAATTTTTAGATTCGGTTGATATCTTAAAATCACTCCAGTCGTATTTGGCGGCATGGAACCCCGGACATCAAAGGATCGCCTTCTGTATTGTTCATCTTTTGAATTTGACTGGGTGTTTCACATTCATGACTCGGAGCTGTTGCTCCATTATGACAACTCCCTGGACAAACATTGTAACTTGACCAACCTAGTAGCAACAATCGCGGCAAGTCCACATTCCTTCTATATTGAAATAAGATTATTTGATTCGTTCTTGCAAACGAATGGAGTTGCCTGGTATTTTTCAAACCTGAGAGCAACAATAGACCACTTTCGTAATGTATTCAAATTTATTCCCGTTTGCCCTAAGACGAACTATTTATTCAGCTGTCAGAAAATAATGAAAATACAATACTCAGAATACCACTTGCATACATTAACGTTGCTAGCTTAGACAATCATTGTAGCTTGACCAACCTAGCAACAATTGGGGCCATTCTGTCCACACTCCTTCTCTTGAAATACGATTATTCTATATCAGGTAAACAAGTTTGTCAAGTATGTTTGACAAGAAGCATGTATAAAATTTGAATACATTACAAAAGTCTTAAATTGGCCTACAATAAGTAATACACGCAGATTAGATTCTATGAGACTTTATTGAACAGGCGGGTTCTACGAATACATCACGGCATGTACACATTCCTTCTGTATTGAAATAAGATCATTTGATTTTATTTCTCAAACCTGTGAGCAACAATAGGCCACTTTCGTAATGTATTCAAATTTGTTCCCGTTTGCCCTAAGACGAACTATGTATTCAGCTGTCAGAAAATAATGAACATACAATACTCAGAATACCACTTGCATACATTAACGTTGCTAGCTTGGACAATCATTGTAGCGGGACCAACGTAGCAACAACCATTACATGTTTTCCCCATTTCGTCTATTGAAATACGATTATTCTATATCAGGTGTACAAGTTTGTCAATAGACCACTTTCATAATGTATTCAAATATATGCACAAATGCTCAATGACAAAATATTTCTTCACCTGATATGAAATAATCGTGTTTCAAAAGGATGAATGTGGAAATCATGTATTGGTTGTTGCCAGGTTGGTCAAGCTCCAATGTTTGTCCAACTTGGCAACGCTAGTATATGCAAGTAGCATTCTGAGAATTGTTCTGTCATTCTCTTTCGGCATCTGAATCCATTCTTCGTCTTGGGGGCAAACATGAATGAATTTGAATATGTTACGAAAGTCGTCTATTATGTTTGACAAAGAAGCATGTTTCAAATTTGAATACATTACAAAAGTCGTAAATTGCCCGACAATAAGTAATACACGCAAACCAGATTCTATGCGACTTCAATAGGCCGCGGGTTTAAGAATTCATCAACATTTATACGCGTATCTTGAAAACGAATGAAGTTGCCTGGTAGTTCTCAAATAGAAGTAACTCCCCACATTAAGCCCCGGTCACATAGAACCCCGGAAGCAACACGATTCATCCCGACCCGTTGTTTTTGAGGAAGTTAATGCCCCGGTCACATAGGACCCCGGAAGCAACACGATTCACCCCGACTCTTTGTTAATTCACAGTTAACTGCCTCAGAACAACGACTCGGGGTGAATCGTGTTGCTTCCGGGGCCCTATGTGACCAGGGCTTAACTGTAAATTAACAACGACTCGGGGTGAATCATGTTGCTTCCGGGGCCCTATGTGACCGGGGCTTAACTGTGAATTAACAACGAGTCGGGGTGAATCGTGTTGCTTCCGGGGTCTTATGTGACCGGGGCTTAACTTATATGAAGCCTGATTGACATTTATCAGCAGAATAAGACCGATGGACATTTATTTTGTGTATATCTGGCTATTGTAATTGCTTGAATGAAGTTGTTTACTTTGTCCAAAATCCTTTGTCCCTTTTGCTCATGGTGATTTGATGTGTTGATTTCCCTGCCCAGTGCTGTTTGCGCCCTTCTCCTAATCGTTTTTCGCACCGTGTACAAAATCACAAGATTGTCTTCAAACCCAACTAATTACAGGGGCGGATCCAGGTTTTTTTTTTTTAAAGGAGGCGAATTGTTCCGAAAACAAATTAATATTCTCAAATGCGATTTCTTGGCATCTCAAGTGATTCACCGCCTAATTCCCTCTCGTTTTCCCTTTTTCTTTCATTTTTTTTGGCCAAAAATAGGGGGGGGGGGGATGCGCAGGGAAGATAAAGGAAATCCATCCATCAGATTGGAAGAAAATGTAGCTTGAGCATAATAAAAGAAGGTATGTATTTAGAAAAAAGAAGGAAGGTGCGAGTGAGGAATGGGTACATATAATATTTAGATAGATAGATAGATAGATATACAGAGTGAGTAAAAAAAAATGTCCCCCAACTTTGATGCCGTCCTGTTCAAAATATAAAATCATAATCCTGGATTTGATGGTATATCCTGATAGAGTACTTTCCAAAGAATATCTTGGTATCATTTTCATTTGTATTTTTGCATGCATGACTGCACACGAGACAACTTTGCTAAAGGTGCAAAATCTCACTTGCGCCAAGTGACTGAGTGAAGATGAAAACAATAAAAATAACGTGTGTCCCCTGGACAGACAGAAGCATGTTCAAATACACACGCACATGCACACACACAAACCGACATGCAGCAAATCTCATAATACACACCTAAACAGAAACATAAACCACACACACACACAAACACACAGGTGCACAAATTTAAGTGATAATTAAGAGCTTATCGGCAAATTTAGTACCCATTCAGTTTTCTTATGTAACCAGAGAAAGTCTCACAAAAAACACTGAGCATAGACACACACAAACGCATACACACATACACACACAAACATACCCCCAAACCACCCACGCGCATACGCACACACGCGCACACACGCACACACACACATATTTGCATCACATTACAATGTAACATCTTTAAATAAGAACATGAAGAGCATATCTTTTAAAGCTTATATGTACATTTTTTAAAAATCAAACAAATTGTTTCTTTTTTAAGTGCCCGCCACTCTTATTCTTAGCTCAATCCTTCACTTGTCTCCTGTTCCTACTGGACGATACACAGTTGTGCATGATGGATCCATGTTGGATGGAGCATTCCCTCCATCTTCCCAAGGCTCATAAGCATCTTCCTCGATACCCTGTCGTAGCTCGATCTGATATGTCTGCAGATGGATTGGTGAATACTGGAGACTTCCCCACAAGAAATAATTTTGGCCAGAGACTTTTGCGATGAAATACCAAATTATGTTTATTTGTTAATTTCTGTGTATGAATTGTGCGCGTATGTGGGCGTCGTTGTGTGCGGTTTGTGGGTTTGTTTGTTTGTCGTTTACTCCGAGTGTGTGTGTATGTGTGCATATGTGTGTGTGCGTATGTGCGTGTGTGTGTGTGTGTGTGTGGGTGTGTGGGTGTGTGTGTGTGTGTGTGTGCGAGTGCAAATACTTGTTTTAGCTTGCCATTATCTGTCTAACGGCCGCACAACCAAAGGTTGTTTTTGTCTTCACCCAGCCACTTGGCGCAAGTGACATTTTATACCTCCAGCACAATCGCCTCTTGTTCAGTCATGCATGCAATAATGCACATAAAATGGTACCAAAGTGTTCTTGGAAAATACTCTTTCAGGACATACCATCATATTCAGGATAATAATTTTATATTCCGAACAGGACAGCTTCAAAACTGGAGGACATTTTTTTACTCACTCTGTATACATAGAGAGAGACAGATAGATAGATGGATAGATAGATAGATAGATAGATAGAGAGATAGAGAGAGATATAGATATATAGAGAGATAGATAGATAGATAGATAGACATATAGATAGATAGATAGATGGATAGATAGAGAGATAGATATACAGTGTGTCTCAATAAAAACGTAACACTTTTGAAATGGTTGGCAAATTGAGCATAAATGGTTTTATGAAGAAATGTTGATATGTATAGAAAGCTGAAGAATTGACCTTTCCAATGATATGAAAAATTGGAAAAAAGAATCATGCTTCGATGAACA
>BQKZ01008223.1:0-14558 GCA_036244855.1 Temnopleurus reevesii | reverse complement strand
GTCAATAGTCTCCGCTTTCATTCAATCTTCCTCTCATTACTTCCCCATCAATATTTTTTTTTCGGCTCGAGACCCCCAGAATTTCTTCAGTAAATCATGAAGGTAGAGTATAATTACATCTACAGGGTCATAGTGCCATCTTGTGTGCATGCATGCCTGACCGAAAATGGCTAAAATCTGATCTTCAGTATTTCAGCATTTAATAAAACATTAAAAGTTGTAAATATAGGAATGATACAATAATAAGCTTAAGATGAATGAGCTTTTAACAGTTTTATTAAGGAAATAGAGACAAATTTTAATCTTATGTATTTGTATGATGATGATTTAAAATAGCAGTCATGAATTTTCGGAATAAATTTAATTAAACAATTTTTCATATAAGAATAGTGCAGTTTTAATAGGGTTAAAAGGATTTTACATACTGCAATTTCAAAATTTTTCTATCGTTTTCAAAATTACACATGCAGAAACATCGATCATAATGACTAACGATGACAATATTATATTGAAGTAAATAAATTCGCAATCGCTATTAAGGTTTACCATTCGTTTTTGTGTACATTATTTCAGATAGTGTCTTTGTCAAAGCAATTACAAATATTTAATTTATTTTTCTTTTCAGATTTATGGGTGCTCTGCATTGGCTAACACACCACAATGCTGATCAAAGGTCGCGCCAGTCCACGGACAAGCTCGAGGATCGACGCCCCAGGCCAAAATCCCAGTCGACCGTGCCGACCAACCCCTCCAGAAGAGATACTGTCCTTCGATGATGATGTGGTCTTTGAGTGGAGCAAGAGCATAGCACCTGAGTTTGAGTCCAGGAAGCATCGCGTCCGTGCGGAGGAGCAGAGGAGATCGACCGAAGGGATTTTCCCGGGGTTGTTTTCTGAGGTCATCGAGGACGGGTTGTCTCATCGGCCTTCGACATCGGGGTCCATAACAACGTTGAGTTCGTCTTTGATTTGCTCGAATATATACGACAGAGGGAGCGCCGATGATGTCAGCTCGCGGGCGGCGACGCGATGCGAGCCAACGAAGCTTTACTCTAGAGTTCGGACGTCATTTCCTAATAGGTGCCATACCGCTCCCCCGTCAAAGATTAGTGAGGAGGACGATGAAAATGGTATGAATGCTACGCATGTTATTGATATGGTGACTGAGCATGAGATTAGAACTCGCGAAAGAAGCAAGTCGTGTCGTTTATACGGTGAGACGACCAGGCGTGGGGTAGGTTTTCCGAAGTCAAAGTCCGCGCCGAATGTTCGAAAGCCGAACGAAGAACGCTACCTGATGAAACGGTTTAGGGAAAGGCCATGTTCTAGAGCGGAAAGCTACGTAAAGGAGGATCTGTTTGAAAGCACGAGTGATTTGTCCCGTGAATGTTGCGATATCCTGGGTCCGCGCCACTGTTACGATTGCTCGAAAATAACGCAAAGAAATACTTTTCTTGACCGCAACATCGCCTCATTTCCTAGCATTCATATGACACCCAAGAACATGTCAACAATAACACTGGTGCAGAGACTCTTCCCAGAGTTAACCACGCTGGACATTCTCGAAGGAGTTGCAGACGGGTATATATCATCTCGTTCATTCTCACGCGATAGACTTCTCGAACTTTGCGAGAGAAAGAAGGCAGACGCGCGGAGGAAAGAACTACGGGAAAAGTGGAAGGGAGCCGCCAAGCGACAAATAAGCGCATTTTCCGTCCCGGATAAACTTTTCTTCTTCAGTAACTTCACGGACTTTAGAGCGCAGATTCTGAAGCAGCGAGGAAGCTACACGGGCATGAAAGACTTGGTGTCCCAAGTCAGCCATCTACAGCAAATGCCGCCTCCAACTGAAATCGAGCTCATAATCAAGAAAGAGGAAGACCGGGAAAACCCCGCGAACTACTTCTGCCCGCCGTTAATGTCTCGTGAAGAAATTCAACGCCAGCGGAGCCAACCGCGATTTTATGCCGGTACAAAGCAGGAATACAAACTTCCTGATGCACCTCCCGATCCACTTCAAACCACTAACAAGAAATTGTTGGATCTAGACAACGAGGCAGTCATCAAGCCGACATCTGAAAGAACAAAGCCGAGCAGTCCACGTGTTAATGCATTCGCGGATCCAGTTAGGAAAACTCGGAAGGGTTGCAATTTTGGTGGCAGCGGTGGGATAATGGGTAAAACATCGGGAAGATCGAGACCTCCTAGGCTAGGGCGGCCTGAGATCGGCGGAGGAGGGATGGCGAGGAGTCCCATCCCGCCTTCATCTTTCGCGAGACCATTGCAGATGGAGACGCTTGCGGAAGATGGGAACCAGAGTGAGAGGGAAAGCTTGATGGAGGAGGGAGAAGAAGACGGCGGTGATAATGGCGACGAATTCCTTGAGACTTCCCGCAGCTTGGGACAAAGGTCTCGAGCTAAACCTCATCAGCCGATGGGAATGAAAAGCAATATCATAGGTGAGCTTGGAGAGGAAGAGGAGGAGGACGACGACGAAGATGAGGAAGAAGATGACTTTAAACTCTCAGATCCCGTGACGGTTAATCGCACGGGGGAAGTGTTTGACGAGTTAGCTGAACTTGATGAGCAAGAAGACCAAGTGCTTGGGGATATCACAAACGGCACTCGAAGACTCCAGTTGACCAGTAATAACTTATCAACCAACAAGACCGTTAAGTGTGCCTTTGAGGATGCTGAAGACGGTCTTGAGACAACTGAGGATTCTGCATTGAATGAACTTATGGAAGAGGATGAAGAAGAAGAGGGCTTTGACGTAGGTTCTGTTGATAGTTTCTCGCATTCGGAAGATGGGTTTGAGCATGATGCATAATTTGGAATGATGTGCTTTGATTGTTTCAATATATCTACTCCAGTGCTGGTCTACACGATTTAACCTAGTAGAGAATGGTCCGTCAGATTCTTGTTAACCTCTCTAACTATGCAATTTTACATGGGCGGTGTTTCACCAAATCTTAAAGTTACGCACGACTTTAAGAAAGACTGGCGCACGTTAACCAGTGTAATACGCGTAAGATTTTCGATCATTTGGCGCAAGAACTTGTACAAGTCGTGCATAAAGTCGTTCGAGAGTCTTTCGTAACTTGGTGAAACACCGCCCTGGTCCTATACCATATTTGAATATAATTGTTGTGGTCATGAATCGCGATAATTTCAAGATAAGTGTGTTGAAGTGGTTAACATTAATGTCTGATAGATCTTGATCAATCCCTGATCACAGAATAATGAAGAAAAAAAAACATAAAATGCGACGTTGTCCCTTATCTAATTAATCTATTTGTTTGATTTTTACGCATGACTGTCAATATTATGTGATGATAATCCCAAATGCTAATTGTGGAAAAATTAACGTTATGTCGCTATAATAAAGGATAACAATTAGCAAAGTGCAAATTCAACATAAACAATTACTGCGATGTTTCTCCTACAGAGAATGTGAGTGTGCTGCAGTGATGTTAAACAACTCTCGCCCAACATATTAAATAATCTGTGTTTTCACGAAGTGACGGTGACCAAATGATACTGTTACATGAATCAAGGTACAATTCAATTGGCCCTAAACGTGTTCCTCTGTAGAATGAACACTCATTTCGATAGGGTACCCTTTAAATTGTTGCCATGCCAGGATATCATTTTCTTCATGCAACCATACCCTTTGGCTAATGTAACTTCGTAAAAATAAGGACGAAATGTTTAGTTTGGAATGAATGGCCTACAGGTTTTGACTTTTATTTCTAGCTGTGGCATTGTGCATTTTCCCATATTCGCTCGAACAATCAGACAGCGGGCTTTTCCAAACCTGCTGGAAACAGCGCAGTGTGATGCACGATGTAAACATAACGTGAACACACATTGGGTGACTTCAAGTATGGTGTTCGGTGTTGGTGTTGGTGTTGAGAGAGCAAAACGATCCCTAAACCGAGCTCTAACACCAAACTTGAAGTCTGTCGGTGTTTGGGGTAGACATCGCAAGATTCTGACGTATTTCCGGTCGTTTCTGTATCACTTCTGTAAACTGACCAATTGTGTTGGAGCTCAGTTTACGGACCATTTTGCTCTCTCTACACCAACACCAACACTGAACACCATACTTGAAGTCACCCATTGTAGACGAAGTATGTCGTCTTTGTATACACTGTCAAATGAAATCGAAAACGAATCGTCAATAATGCTCTCCATATACAAAGTGATGTCACGGTTTGTGATATGGATGTTTTATTTATTTATTATGTATCTATTTATTCAGGTCTTCTTGTTATAATTGATCTACCAAAGGCCTCTCTAGATCAATTTCAATGCAGTCACCGTGTGAACAGGTAAACACGATATGAAAACCCTGCGAAAGTTGTACTAGGACAGTGTCTTCATTCCAGTGGAAAAGACTACCATAATCATGCTCATCATTGCGCTAGGCTCATGAACAGTCCTGATACAAAATATGCATTGACAAATTTACAGAATTGATATATAACAATTATCAATGATTATTATCATAATCTTCTTATCAGATATTTAATACATCACACATGAATTAAACTATACCTTCCGATATGTGGGCTGATTTATGCTAGTCCAGAACACCTGCATCTGAAACGCAAGGCGATAGCCTTAATTACAACGTGTTGTATACCCCTCGTGATAAAAGGGGCATGTTTGATCAGATGGATATGTGGAAATCTGTGGTTAACCCATTCACTACTGAATTCTGTAATTCTCATAGAGTTTGTACAGGGACTATCCCGTTCCAGTATCTATGGGTTAATTGATTTATAGTCCATGTGTCTTCAGTGCATGGATATTTGTAGAGGTAGATGGTATAAGAACACAGATTCCTCAACTAGACTAGATTTAAGCCCCAGTCACATAGGACCCCGGAAGCAACACGATTCAATACGATTCTTTGTTAATTCACAGTTAACTGCCTCAGAATGAACAAATAATCGTGTTGAATCGTGTTGCTTCCGGGGCCCTATGTGACCGGGGCATTACTACCATCTGAGATTTTTATTTGTGCAATGTTTACTGTCAATCATACACACAAAACGGATTCAACAAAATGTGAACCACAGATTTGTGAACCTATTCTGATGAAGTATTCGAAGATGAATAAAATATTGAAAACAGATCTGCATTGTATGAAGTTTAAATTAATATGATGAAGGTGTGTGCTTAAAGCCCCAGTCACATAGGACCCCGGAAGCAACACGATTCACCTCGACTCTTTGTTAATTCACAGTTAACTGCCTCAGAACAAAGAGTCGGGGTGAATCGTGTTCCTTCCGGGCCTCTATGTGACCGGGGCCTTAAGTATTTGTGTTTTTGTGTCTGTTTATTGATTTGATCGTTGCTGAAATGAGACAGTTTGGGAAAGTGTTTTTTTGAAACAAAGTTTAGAACCTCCAAAATATATCTTTCGAAATGTTCGCGAGGGACGAAGAACGAGGCTGAAGCAACAGAGCATGTATGTATGTGTGTGTTTGTGTGTATTCGCGTGTATATTCTGTATTTGTGTGGAGGCGCCGTGGTGTAGTGGTCGTGACTCTCGCCTTTAAACCAGAGGGTCGTAGGTTCGAATCCTACCCATGGCGTAAATTTCCTTCAGCAAGAAATTCAGCCACACTGTGCTGCACTCAACCCAGGTGAAGTGAATGGGTACCTGGCAGGAATATTCATTCCTTGAATTGCCAAGTGCGCTGGTGGCTGCCGGGATAAAGCCAGGGTAATAATAATGTAAAGCGCCTTATTATTATTATTACTTCAGTGTTGGTGTGTATGCACGTGTATGTGAATATGCATGTATGTGTGTATGTCTGTGTGTATGTGTGTGCAGGTGTTGTTGTGCGCATACGTTTGTGTGTTTGTGTGTGTGTGAATGAGTGCACGTTGTGTCCATATATGAGTGCTGTGTAATTTGAGGTGCAGGCAGAAAGAGTAAAGCAGGTTTAAAAACTAACCAATAATATTCATCTTTTTTTTGTCATTTCAAGTGGAGTATACCTGTAAGAAATCTGCGAGCATGCATGCAGTTTCGTGTGCGTATTGTGTGCGCGAGAAAATACGTTTCCGGTTATTTTCTTTATGACCCAGAATCACCACTGTGCCCAGAATTCGGGGGGATCGACTATAGTTGTAAGCTTTTCGCCGCTAGAGAGCGTGGATCAAATGCTTAATTTTGATTGGTCCACCCCTGACCTGACCTGGCGGGTATCGATTTCCGGTTGTGACGGGTACTTCCGGTATAAATTACATGCGCCACGTTCACTATTTGATGTAATCACCAAAGCAAAGGAATATTACAGATGATATTAATGAAATTTGTTTTCAGATTGAAGTTGTCCGTGTATTGTATAACTGCGAAAGGAATGAACGTGGCGCATGTAATTTATACCGGAAGTACCCGTCACAACCGGAAATCGATACCCGCCAGGTCAGGTCAGGGGTGGACCAATCAAAATTAAGCATTTGATCAACGCTCTCTAGCGGCGAAAAGCTTACAACTATAGTCGATCCCCCGAATTGATTGTCATCAAAAGCGAACGGGAAACTACAAAGGCGGATGAAGACTAAGAAAATTGGAAACAATAACAACAACAGAAAATAATAAAAATGAGATGCACGGAACAGATTAAATTGCTTCAAATGTATTTATACTGAAGGAAAAAATAAAACACCAATGAAAATAACAACAATCAACATATTTTATCGGAATGGAATTATATCTGAATTACAAGCTGTTACAATCTGCGAGTGTAACAGCAATAGCGCCCACTCTTGTCCTCGTTATGCACATTTCAGGCTATTTCTCCTTGAACATAAGGAGTCATATATCTTTCCGCGTTGTCAACAGGGTCAGAGGGTCATGTTCAATAGCATGGAATAGTGAAAGTTATTCCACCGCCCGTCAGAGAATTTGTACAATATCCAAATCATAAACTTTGGTCTGTGGATGAAATTTTCTACCAGTCTGTGTGTTTCGTTCGGAACGTTGAGAACAAGTCACTGCCTCGGGAATATTTGCAAGCGAGTCTTGTTTAGATTTACGAGTTTCCAACTCACTTCTTCTTTACACTTGCCGCCATTACTCCTCCCTATTATCTGTCAATGACATCTAGAAGTCTAGTTCAGAAGGAAAGGCATGGCTTGATCCGGGATTCCAAGTCATATATTGATGTTTTCCATCGTGTATTTCACATACTGTGTACAGTGTTTTGTACAACCCTGATTATGTCATGTTTTGATGGATAGAGACATTTCACGTCACAGGGTGAATCCGGATAAGCTAGCAAGTAATTTTAGCCAAATTTGATTGATTTCACAAAGCTATTGACGAGTAAACCCTAACGGTGTTATTGGGTAAGTGCTTGTCGTATGGATTTATTGCATGCTTCCTCGTTTCTTCACAAACATGTTTCATTTGTTTTCATTTGTTGCTGTTTATTATACCTCTGTTCATCTGATCATATTTATTGCTTTTATGTAAACAAGAAATGTGATAATATTTAGCTATATATAACGCGCATTTTCTTAACCACTCAAGCCGCTACATTTAGAAAAAGTCTTTTCATTTCATTTTATCTTATTTAATTTTATTCTATTTTATTTCATCTATTTGTATTTTACTTTAATTTCATAACTTCTTATTTCATATATTTGTATTTCATTACTTCAATCGATTTGATCTGAGCGTTTTAAGCATTTAATTAGGATAGCGAGTGCGCTTTATAAGATTTATGTATTAATTATTGTTATTGTTATTCTTCTTCTTTTTCTTCTTCTATTATTATCATTATCATTATTATTATTATTATTATTATTATTATCTATTAATTAATCCGAGGTGGGTCATTCAACATGAGTTTGATCAATATATATAACATATAATAGATTCAAGTAAAACAATATCAGTAAATGTAATGATTTGTTTGATGAATCAATATTTGTTCAGATGAAAAATTATGATAATGATAATAATAATGATGATACTACTACTCATGATAATGATTATGAAAATAAAAGTAGAAATAGAATAAAACAATACTATTTATGATAATAATAACGATAGTAATAATAATAATCATCATAATCATCATCATCATCATCACCATTATCAACATCATCATAATAATATCAAACATGCAGCATACACTCTTTGAATTAAAGTATTAAAGGTAAAAGCAGCGACAACCTTTAAAAATGGTTAATTAACATTTAGTCAGACATTTCCGATCAAACCACTTTTGCCAGGGACCGTGGGACGTTTTTAGAGGGGAAGGGCCAAGGGGGCTGTGTAGTAATTACAATCTATTTTTACACACTCTCATACGTTTACACGTATTAACTGGAAAAAAAGTGTGGGAAGGGGCTACAAACCCTAGCCTCCAATTAACCCCTCCCAGTTTCGCTGTCCCCGATGAGTTGAATCAAACTAATAAAGATTTGGTAAAAGCGAATATTTTTGTCCTCAAATTCTGTCTTCAAATCTAAATAGAATACAGAATTGGATTAAAATGTCAGAAATGAATTTTTGGGTATACCTTTTTATCATTCTTTTGTCAAATCCCGGAAATAACTTTTCATATGCCCGATAACAAGCAAAATATTGTTATTACCAAGAGAATGCGCTAAATAAAATCTAATTGTCAAATTCAAATTTTCATAAAGAACAAGTTCGTGAAAATTATGCTATAGTCTCTGAATGTGTGTAAGATATATATCTCAGTATATCATGATAAACATCCCGTAAATTTCAACTTTTTTTCATCTTTACCAAAACTTTATCTGGGCTTTGAAGTGTAAATTTACCATTGTTAAAGTATGCCACTCCCCAATTATTGTAAGTGTTTAATAATTGGTTTGTCCCAGAAAACCCATCATTTATTAATTCAGAAGAACCCAACGAACGAAACAAAATGAGGTTTGAAGTGAATCGGATATGGAATAAACAAGAAAATTATGAATACATGAATAACACGATATAAACTATTTCCGTAAAATAAAGTGGGTCATGGCAATAGATCCGCACACCATGCATTGAACTGTGCGGACACAACAATCACAAGCCGGCTCCAATTTGAATATAGCATTAAAAAGAAGCATTGAATTCGCGTTTGACTTAATGTAAGGGAAATATGTTATAAAAAAGAGCAACATAAGATTACCTTTTCTGGATAGGCTAAGTGTATGACATGTGTCATATCACATGACTAAATGTTGCCAATTTGCATGAAAAAAAATCACCGTTCAGATATATCACTAAATGTGACTAAATCTTTAGTATCGTATGGCCATGGCCGTCAACCCTTTTAGTTTCCTGTTCCGTCCCATCGAACTGATGATTAAAGAAAAACAAAACTAGAAACAATTTCGCAGAATTAAGTGTGTCATGGGACAATAGATCTGTACATCCTGCATTGAACTGTGAGTACATCCCAATCACAAGCCGGTCCCGATTTCAATAGCATTAAAAGGAGCACTGAATAATTTTGCGTTAGGCCTGGACTTATTTTTGAGGAAATAGTTGATATCATGTTTAACATGATTCATAACAAAACTGTCAAACGTATGGTTAAAGTCAGTTAGTCTTCAGAAGTGTATATTGATATGCGTATATACTATTCATATTGAAAAAAGTGAATGCTTTCCTATACATTAGAATTACAAGATATTTAGGAAGTGCTGTCCGGATATCAAGTAGTCTTAAGTACAGACGCAACTTGGTTATTTTCTTCAGTCATCTTAGTCTCATTTGCTCGTGGCTATTAATGGCTCTAGAGGAAAAACTTACTTTCTACTATATCGAAGATAGTTTCTGGACAAGCGAGCAGGAATATTTAAATTTGGATTTGGATTATTATTCCACTTTCATCCATTCAATACTGAATTATATAATTGCTGTCAAATTTGTACATGGACCACCCGGTTCCAGAAGCCAAAGGGTTAAATACATGTACATACGATATTCACAAGTTACAATAAATAATATTCACAATTTCATAAATTACAGCAATCCACAAGGCAAACATATTTAGCCGGGCTGTGGGCTATTTTCTTTCTCTACACAATATCACTACACAACTCATTTTTCGGATGTAATCATTAAATATAGTTGTAGAAATTTGGTTTCGATTGCAGACTAGTCATGGATTTTATACAGGCTACACAGGAAGTCACACACAACGAGATATAAATCAGTATCGATGAAATATGCATCTGTAATAATAATGGGTTTTCGAAACAAAACATAATGTACTATTACTGCACAATTGTAATCTTTGGTCAAACACGGGTTTCACTATTATACGCATGGATTGGTAAATCCATGATTATACATAATAAGGTACATGCAAAAGACACACACTTGATGGTTTGGTTTTTCAAGTTGTGTTGGTCGAGAGAAAATAAAGGTGTATAAAATGAGTGTCAACATCTTAGAAATTTCGTGGCGATGTTGAACATCAAACATTAAGAGATTTTTCAAACGACGAATGAGAAAATATAAACAATATTGTGGGGAAATATGTTCAGAGAATTCCTCGCAAGGATCTTATTATTGTAAGTTATATATTATTTATTATCATTTTTATTAAAACCAGGATAGTCCCATTCGAGCCATGTAGCCCTGCAGCAATACTTAAAATAGATACGAATTAAATAAACAAAAATCAACGACAACGAATGACCCAGAAATAACAAGAGCAGAGACAAATAACAAGAAAAGACACGAGAAAATGAAATAAAAGATCATGGCCAAATAAAAATTTCTATGATAGATATTTCTAAAAATCTAAAAACTTTGATTCATTGACCATACATAACTTTGAGTACAATGTGATCATTTCCCATACACTACAACCGGCACACAACATTTGGCACTGGCTTGTATATGTATATGCGCCTTGAGCACATTATTCATGTGGAATCTGGCGCATTAAAAGTACCCCTATTATTATTAGTATTATTATTAATTATTGCTCATTATATCGTCCGCCCTACATGAAGTGACTGTATAGGCAAAAGTCATTTTTGCATAAAACAATCGCGACATAGCGGCAAGCATTAGAGGCCGACTCACACCTTTGCATTTCTAGCCTGCGTCGGCTCAGCGGTTTTTTTTTATCAGACGGTGGATTGACGTTTGTCTTGCGCGCAAAGAGCGTCTTTGTGCGTTCAGGGAGCGTTTTTAATCATAAAAAAACGCTGGGCCGACGCAGGCAAAAAACCCGCAAAGATGTGAGTTAGCTGTATAAACATCCTATGGAGACTAGTGTGGATTCTGTAGACGAACATGTTTCAATGAAATTGAAACTAACGTTAATAGTTCGTACACCACAGCCCTTTGGCTAGAGTCACTTCCGAAAAACAGAGACAAAAATATGGGCAAAGAAATTCTAAGAAATTGAATAGATGTATCACATATACTATCTGCATCATACGTATAATATTCATACTTATATCCTTTTATGTGTTTTCGATTCAACAGCATGGCGGATGACTTGAGTTTCTGTACCAAGCGGTAATGTGAATAAAGGACCAATACCTCATCAAAGGGCATTAGCTATAGGAAAACTTGGATATTGTTCAGGACATTTTAAAACAACATTCACTTCAAAATAGCAAGGCGCCTACCAGCAAAGGCATATTGAATTACCGGACCTTTCTTAGATTGAGCCAAAATAAAATCAACTGCCAGCTAAGATGGAAGGCCTCCCACCTGCGAATCTTGCCCGTCTCGTCAGCGCTCAACAGCATCATATTGGAAGGCCGACGACGAACCAATCACCCAGGGGAAATAGCAATGCCTTTGAAGGAAGACAACAATGTTATTCAAATCAAGGTAGGATTGAACATAACAACATTGATGCTGGTAGAGCAGGAATGAACCAAACAAACGGGGGGAACAACCATGTAGGCCTACTCGAAACAAGGCAGCATCAGTATCATGATTATCAGATGTCGAAGAGCGTTGATACGACTGAAAGTGACGTCAGTTTGATTCCGACTTCAAGTAGCTTTGATGAGCCGGGATTTTTAAAAGATGAGTTTGTACCGGAGAGAATGATAAGTGATGTCAGTCGGAGCATGGAGAGCTTGGAAATGGGTGAAAGAAGACGCCTTATTTCCCAAGATAATGGACCTAATAGACAGGTCACTGGGGTCAAAATGAATGGAAGGAAAATACCAGGTCGTGTGAGTTCGCCTGATGATATCCAAGGAGATATCAGTTTCAACTCCTTGCGTAGTTTCGACTCCTTCAGTCACTCCTCAGGGAGCTTGGACCCCTCTTCTCCTGATTTCACAGCAGAGCTCTGCCTATCCAGTCTCCCTACCAAACTATACTCCCAACCACTCACAGACCCCCCTTCAACACCATCACATTCCCTGCCCCCTAACCCGGGCAGAACTGATCCCGACCGGCGAGCGCAGTACCGCAAAGATATGACGGAATTAATAGAAAATGTTTGTAATTATCCGGATTTGGTTGTCTGGCGAGACGAAACCAAGTGTGTTTTACAGTGGAGCAAGGAAGGGAAACTTGGCTTCAAGGTATTGGATGTGATGGTAAGTAATATTTACTCACAATTTAATTAGCAAGACATTGTTATCCTTTGACTACCTAATTATGTAATCCCCATAGACTTCGTGCAGGGATTAAGGCCCGAGCACACCAAACACGGCACGGCATCACGGCACGGTTTTTACGCGGTATCTTGGTTGTTATTGGTCAGTGCGCTCCTCCGCGCAAAGGATGTTCAAGAATTGGCCAATCACAGGGGAGACATCGCGTAAAAACCGCGCCATGATGCCGTGCCGTGTTTGGTGTGCCCGGGCCTTTACTTGGTCCCAGTATTCAATGGGTTAAATGTTTACTTATATACCCCAATCACATAGAGGCCCGGAACCAACACGATTCGACACGACTCTTTGTTCGGAGGCAGTTAACTGTAAAAAGTGCAAAGAATCGTGTTCGATCGTGTTGCTTCTGGGCTTCTATGTGACTGGGGGCATAGAATGGCGCTGAGTAGGGCACAGGAATCTTTTTCCATCTCATTCTTGTGTTCTTGTTCTGGACAAGAAATATGAGTCCAAAAATCAATTTCAAACTATCATCAGAGGAATTTGTTACATTTATAAATACTACATAATCATATCTGCCAATTTTGAGTCATGCTCGGGTGAACATCGACTGATCATGTCCAGTTTTTCAAAAATGCTTTGATCTCAAACAACTCATCGGAGCAAGTACTCCCATTCAAAGAAATACCATTTTGTTTCAATTTGTCAGAATTTCTTCGAGGTTTCATTGATATCATTAACTCGTCCATTGATTGAATTTGATGAACCAGGATATAAAGACCCCTTGCGTATGCACAAAAATGAAAACATACTTCTCCCAAAGAAATGTTCAAGCGAATCAGTCAGAGAGTACCAAGAAAATCCATCTTAAAATAATCTAACCAGTAAATTCACTTAATGCTATGTTACCCAAGCTTAAAATTGAATCTTTATCAGCAACTTCGATTGTACTTATTTTTATTCCCTATATTATATTACTTTGTGTCAAAGTTGTTTTAATTGTTGTTTTAATCAGCACCTTGGTGGAAACAGCTTTAGCTGATCTTGTTTTTATCCTGTTGAAATAATAATGATAATAATAATAATAATAATACACAACATTTATATAGCGCTTAATACGAAGTGTTTCTAAGCGCTCTGTGCATTATTACCCGGCTATAGCATGGCTACCATTCGGCGCTCACTGCATTCAAGGAATTTCTTCCTACCGGTACCCATTCACCTCACCTGGGTTGAGTGCAGCACAATGTGCATATACTAATCAATAGATAAATCAATTAAAACAAAAAAGAAGTATGAACTAATTTTCTGCTGGAAATGACAAACAAATCTAATTTCATTCAGCTTGAATTGATGTATTTAGATTTACTTCCGGTCGACTGTGACAATGGACACGTTGGCTGAAATCGAAATCTCCCTTTTATCTCATTCTTTAGAGCACAGATGGGTCTGAATCGTACGCAATGGTAACAAAAATCATACGAGGATCACCAGCCCATGCAAGTAGCTTACGTCAAGGAGATCATGTGCTCTCTGTGAATGGTATACCGGTGTACCAACGACAAGGAGTGAGTTAATGATAATTATAGTAATAATAGTGATGATATTAGTAATGACAATGATAATGCTAAAAATAGAAAAAATAATGATGACAATAGTAGTAGTAGTAGTAGTAGTAGTATAATGATAATAATAATAATAGTAATAATATCAATAATGATAATAATAATCATCATCATCATCATCATCATAGTAATATTAATGATAATGATAATAATGATAGTAATATTTTCGAAACCCATAATTGCTTTTTAAAAGTAGGTAAGATACAAATTCGCTTAAAAGGAACTACGTTAAATGTGTTATACAGTGTGTCTCAATAAAAACGTAACACTTTTGAAATGGTTGGCAAATTGAGCATATATAGTGTTATGAAGAAATGTTGATATGTATAGAAAGCTGAAGGAT
>BQKZ01008221.1:0-28280 GCA_036244855.1 Temnopleurus reevesii | reverse complement strand
CCTTTCCTTCTCTCTCTCTCTCTCTCTCTCTCTCTCTCTCCCTATCCCCCTCTCTCTCGCTCCCTCCCTCCCTCTCTTTCTGTCTTTCTCTCCTACCCTACCCTCACCCCCCCTCTCTCCCTCATCCCTTCACTATATCTCTTTCTCTCTGTATGTCTCTCGCTCTCTATCTACCCCCTAAATCATTCTAAAATCTCTTTTTGAGTCTTCCTTTGATCTGTGTCATATTTTCATCCCTGTTTTCTTATTGCACTCTCTCTTTCTACATAGCTTCATTCAGCACCAACCTAGTCAACGACACCTCCGCTGACCTTCCCCTCTTCGACGAAGACGAGGACGATGAGGCCCTCCACCACCAATACACCGACCCCTCATCATCATCATCGTCGTCATCGTCGTCGTCGTCGCACCGTACAAAGCGAAGAGCGAATCGATACGCGGGAAGACAGAACTACGTCGAGACGATGATCACAGTCGATGCGGCGATGCATACATTCCACGGGGAGTCCTCGGTTAATATCTACGTCATCACGATGATACATATAGTAAGAAAAAATATCAGTCATTTTTATAAAATTTGCTTCGTATGTTTTTTTTCTAAATCATTTATTTGTATTCCTGCATGGAATTGTCTGTCCGTTATAACCGTTTCTAAGTGTTGAAGACTCGCATCTTTCAATGATAAGGACTTGGGTTCGAATCCTAAATATGACAGTAATTTCCTTCAGCAAGAATTCCTTGTGCTGCACTCAACCCATGCAGGTGAGGTGGATGGGTGCCGGTAGAAATAAATTTCGTGAGCATCATATTGATTGAATGATTCATATTCTCAGCCATTCTCATATCTTTATTTTTTTTCAATTCTCCATCATGTAGAAGTGAAAAGCGATAGAAAAGAAATTAGTTCAAATTTTGTATAGTTGAGAAGATAGACTTATTCCTCCGTTGATCTGTCCCTGCATGTTTTGTGCGATAGGCGAATATTTTATTTTGGAACTTATTATATTATTGTTTTGGAAGAGATATTCTTCTCGTATACGTGAACTACTAGTGTATGATGTTGCGTGAGGAATCACAGTGAGAGAAGATTCCTCAGATGTTTGTTAAGGCCGACTCACATTTTTGCTTTTTTAGCCTGCGTCAGCCCAGCGTTTTTAGAAATTAAAAACGCTACCTGGACGCACAGCATACGCGAATCAGACGGTAGGCTGACGTTCGGCTTGCGCTCATCGAGCGTACGACGAGCGTCAGTCCAACGTATGCTATGCGTCTTTGTGCGTCAAGGGACCGTTTTTAATTTCCAAAAACGCTAGGCCGACGCGGGCTAAAAACGCAAAGGTGTGAGTCGGCCTTTAGTTACATCTCCCCCTGTGAGCTCCAATCAAGAAGGAAACATTCACGAGTGTTTGGAATGAATGGAGACGAGTCGGACTGCTGCGATTAAAATCCACTTTAGACGATGATACAGTACTCCAAGAAAGTTAGGGATCACTTTGTGACTTCTTCTCGTCAATATGGGTTTACTTTGTAGGATGTGCAATGGATTCAGAGACATTATGCATCAAGTGAAATCACTCGTGTGTGACTATGATTACAATATGTATGTCAATGTGCAAGACATTTTCACTTAAGGTTATTTTCAGGAATATAAAACCTCCTATAAAAATATATATACACATTTTATAGTGATCCCCAATTTAATTTTTGCGAAGTACATTTCAAAGGTGGAATCACAAATTTACGTTTTAGTAAACTGTAGACTTCATGTTAATTGAATATATTCATATGTCCCTATAAAGAGTGTATTTAAAAGGACAACGCTACACACTAAGAAATTAGGGTACAGTTAGGGTCCAAAATCACGCAAAGTCACTAATTTGAACCCCGGCATCCCGCCGGCATCCTCATTATACCCTATGAGGTTCAAAATTAATCCCATGTGATGGAAGCTGGTACGAAGGGTACAACGTTGTACCCTCCCGATTTGAAACTAGTGCAGAATGCAGACCCCACTCTCTATACGTGATCGGAAATGAATGCTGATTTTGTTCTTATTTTACCTTTAGGAACTCTATTTCATACGTAATAGATTTAATTTATTACTATGTTCTTTATTCCGTTGATCCTTATAAGATTCGGAAAAAAAAAAAAACATTAATACATCGATGTTTTGAATAAAGTTTATAAATAGCAGACTAGAAAAGGAACACGTCTTAACCAATGGCGAGCGAGCGAGGCGACAGTGGCTGACCAATCAGGTGGCACTATTTCACGAACAAAGAGGGTCGGTATCGAGGGTCAATATCGAGGGTCGATATTGACTGAGGCGCCGTGGCGTGCGCCTGAAATCGGGACAGTCATATAGACTTGGGTTCGTTCCTGCCTGTGGGTTTGAAACCAGGTCGCATACCGTCTTCCGGGTGGAGACGTTAAGATGGCGACCCTCTTTCTTTCTTCTTCTGGCGTAAATATTCAGAATTGAATGATACACGCCTCTAAACTACATCCTTTCCTTTCCTTTTTTGCCAAACGCCAAAGATCTCATTTTGTACCCTAATGGTACAATTTTGCATCCCTAGGGGTACAAATGTGTTCCAATAGGGTACAAACTTGTACCCTTGGTTGGGGTTCAAAATTGCACCTCACATTTAGGGTTCAAACTTGTACCCCATAGGGTTCACCTGGTGTTACATGGGATTGTACCCCTAGGGGTGCAAAGTTGTACCCTAATTTCTTAGTGTGTACACTTGTGGAAAGTCTCTAAAAATACAATTCAGTGCAAAATATTTTAGCGTTTGTTCATGTTTATAGATAACCAATAGCCAGGAGCGATTTTTTTTGCAGACGATGTATACTGAAAAAATAGGGTACAAATTTTACAATCCGATGTAACGCTGGCTTAACCATAGTGGGTACAACTTTGGTATCCTAGGGGTACAGTGTTGATTCCGGATATCCAAAATACTGGGGTAAACTTATACCCCAAGTTTAGGATACAACTTGGAACCCCATAAGTTTTAGAACCGGTGTTGCATTGGATAGGGTACGAAATTGTACCCTATTTTTGTGTGTATACCATCTGTCGTCGTCCAGCGCAAACCGGACATATTTAACGTCATCAGAGTGTCTTCTACGCGTCATTCTGCATGCACTAAGAGCGCCGAAGCTAAAGTCCTTGACAAAATAGCTTCACAACTCGAAAGGTTTCTTTCGCCATAGAGCCAGGAAAATTGCTTCACCAAAGTGTTTCCTCGTCACTGAATGTTTAGCCTTGATCTACATCGAAGTCTTGCAATCTATTTCAACAAAACTTTATAGACGTAAATTCTTTAAAGCCCAAGTATAGTTTTGGTAACGATTAAGAAATGCGAATTTTACGAGATACGTATATCATGACACATATATTTTACACGCATTTTGAGACCATAACATAATTATGTACGGAATGATTCTATTTGAAAATTTGAATTGGACTGTTAAATCAGATTTAGAGTCCTCTCTTGGTTATAGCAATATTTTGTTTGTTATCGGGCATATGCAACATTATTTCTGAGATTTGACAAGAGAACGATAAAAAGATATAAACAATAATTAAATTTTCATTCAATTCTGTGCATGAGAAGTCGTCCTATTTCAAGAGAGTAAATATTGATTCAGTCCCGGGGGACCCGAGACTTAAATGTTTTGCACATTTTAGGTTATAGCTCTACCAAAACTTATTCATTTTTGCACAACTTTTTGTGCAATATGTTCATGATACTGTATTTCATTTTATTAAGATTTGGAGACAAAATTTGGGGACCAAAATATTCGCTTTTACCAAAACGGTACTTAGGCTTTAAAATGTTCTATAATCTGGTTATATTATACGAGAGCAGGTGCTCCCATATAATGTGCAGAGTATGTTTGTCTATTAAATTACATATAGTTTATTGAAGTATTGGGCAACTGTGGTCGGTTCTATTGAAGTAGGAATTAAAAAACGAACAAGGTTTCCAGAAGTGACATTTCATAAAGATGCTAGCGTATGTTTACGTTGCTTGTCCAGTGACAACTATTGCTTCTTTATAGGTTTTAAGATGGTGGGTCGGTAGCCTGCCCCCGTCCCCCAAATATAAATATTGTATGAAGTATATGTAGGCCTATACATAAAGTTAAAACCATACCGCAACTTCCAAATTAATCTGAATCAGTGCAATATTAGCTTCGAGTATATTCCGAAATTCCGCGTTGCCTCAAAAGTGCACTGCATACTTCTCATGCGGGAATTGTGATGGTTCCCTGGAAGGGGGGTGGGGGCGATGGGCGCCCCTTCCTTAATGTAGCTTTATACTTCCATGGTCCCATCAAACGTGGTGATTCCAATAGTCAGTGGTTTTGTTTCCATATTATTGATTTTGTATGGAAGCTCTGAAGTTCGCTCTACAACAAACAATATGCATATATGTCATGTATTTTGCGATTTATTATGTCATGAAATTTGTGATTTGGGATGTGAAGTTCAAAGGTTGAGACCCAGGACATGAATTTTGTTATCATTCAGGGACGTAAAGTTCGTGACTAAGGACGCTAATTTTACAACCACGGGACTCGAATTCTGCGTCCCTGGACCCAATACACATAAAGTTTGTGATTTGCATCTTTCCTGGGCTCGAACTTTGCCTCCAAGGGGACGAACTTCACGACGCAAAATTCACAACGCTCAGGATCCGTTGATGACCCCACTTTAGACCAATTGAGGACTCTGACGCCCAGCACGTTCCCTTGCCCTTAACACACATGGACTACAAAGCACTCAACCACAGAATTCCAATACCCTTGAGTGCTGTGTAGTCCATGTGTGTTGAGGGCAGGGGAATGTAAATAGTTGGGTGTCATTAGGACACATAGTCCTCAACTGGACTAAGTCAAGCCATTAGATGTTTGTGTCTGTGAGTATAGACTAATGGGGCTCGGTTCACTGCCAAACATGAAGTGGGTCATCGTCATGTCATTCATTGACGCTTGAAATCAGATCGGGGGATGGGCGGGGAGATGATTATTTTTGGATTAGAAGGTTGCATGGAGGAGGGATGGAGGGATGAATGAAGTGAGGGACAGAGGGAGGGAGGGATGGTGGAAAGGAAGGTGTTTGATAGAGATTAGGGCGGGTGTGGATGGAAAGGATAATGAGAAGGAGTGAGGGGAGGGAGGGGGGAAGGGTTTGATAGAGGGTATAGGGAGGTTGTGGGTGGAAAGGAGGGGAGAGGGAGAGGGAGTCGTTTGATAGAGGGTAGGGCGGATGTGGGTGGAAAGGATGGGGAGAGGGAGGGAGGGAGGGGGATGGGTTTGATAGAGGTANCGCCCATCCCTTTCCTCATGCAGGTTTGGTGTCGCTCTGCTCATTTAGCTTAGTTTGTTCTTCCATTGGCTTATTAAACTTGATACCTCCAATCATGGAACTATCAACATCAAGAACTTATAGATCCATGTTCCAATAGTCAGTTATTGGGTTTGTATACCTCTGAATCCAGCTTAACAAAAACAATATGCGCCATGTATTTTGCGATTTATTAGGTCATGAAATTTGTGATTTGGGATGTGAAGTTCAAAGGTTGAGCCCTAGGACATGAATTCTGATCATGCAGGGATGTAAAGAACGTGACTTGGAACGCAGGCTGCAATGGACTCGGTATTTTGCGTGCCCGGACCACTAGGACATGACATTCGTGTCTTGGGGCACAAACTTTTCTTCCATGGGCTCGAACTTTGTTCCCCAGGTCGCGAGCCTCACATCCAAAATCGCAAATTTCATGGCTTGGCTCGTTTAGCTCACTTTAGCCCTGTTGAGGAGTATGTGTACTAATAGCACCCATCTCTGCCTGTTCCCTTGCTCTGAACACACTTGTACCACAAAACACTCAACCACAAAGTCCAATACCCTTGAATACTGCGTAGTGCTTGTGTGTTCAGGGCAGGGAATGTGCAGGGATTGATGCTATCATAACACAGAGTCCTCAACTGGATTAAGCTCACTACAGAGCCACCAGATAATTGTGTCTGTGTATAGAGACTAATGAAGATCGGTTCACTGCTAAACATGAAGTGGGTCATCGTCATGTCATTCATTGACGCTTGAAATCAGATCGGGGATGGGCGGGGAGATGGTTAGCCTATTTTTGGACTGAAAGGTAGTCCAGTTGAGGACCATGTCTTCTGATAGCACCCATCTCTGCACATTCCCGTGCCCTGAATACACATTGACGACAAAGCACTCAGCCACAGTGTCCCAATACCCTTTAGTGCTGCGTCGTCACTGTGTGCTGAGATGGGTGTCATTAGAACACAGAGTCCTCAACTGGTCTGAGCTTACTTCAGACATGTCAGAAATTAGTGTCTGTGTGTAGAGACTAATGGCGCTCGGTTCACTGCCAAACATGAAGTGGGTCATCGTCATGTCATTCATTGACGCTTGAAATCAGATCGGGGGATGGGCGGAGAGATGATTATTTTTTGACAGAAAGGTAGTCCAGTTGAGAACTATGTGTTGCAATAGCACCCACCTCTGCATATTGTCCTGCACTAAACACACAGTGACTACAAAGCACTTAGCCACAGTGTCTCAATACCCTTTAGTGCTGCGTTGTCACTGTGTATGTAGGGCAGGGGAACGTGCAGAGATGGGTGCTATAAGAACACAGAGTCCTCAACTGGACTAAAGCTTCAACTTCAGAGCCGCGAGATATTTGTGTCTGTGAGTAGAGACTAATGAAGATCGGTTCACTGCCAAACATGAAGTGGGTCATCGTCATGTCATTCATTGACGCTTGAAATCAGATCGGGGATGGGCGGGGAGATGATTATTTTGGGATTGGAGGGTTGCATTGAGGAGGGAGGAGGGATAATTGATGGATTGGATGGAGGGAGTGAGGAAGAGAGTGAGGGAGGAAGGGAGGGAGGGTTTTATTAGAGGGTATAGGGAGGTTATGGGTGGAAAGGAGGGGGTAGGAGGGGAGGGAGGGCGGCGAGGGGGTTGATAGAGGGTATAGGGAGGTTGTTCGTAGAAATGAGGGGGAGTGAGGGAGGGGAGGGAGGGGGTTTGATAGAGGGTAGGGCGGGTGTGGGTGGAAAGGATGGGGAGAAGGAGTGAGGGGAGGGAGTGGTTTGATAGACGATAGGGAGGATGTGGTAGAAAGGAGGGGGAGAGGGAGGAAGGGGGAAAGGGTTTGATAGAGGTATAGGGACGGTGTGTGTGGGAAGGGGGAGAGGGAGGGAGGGAGATGGAGTTAGTAGGATGGAGAGAGAGACACGGGGATGAGGGGGAGGCGCAATCGGAGGGTGGTGGAGGCAGGAGGTGATAGGGAGGAGGAAGTCGAGGAAGAATGAAGGATGGATAGGATTTTTTTCTTGGGGAATGTTTAGAAGGCAGGAAAAAATGGTTGGTAAACAGATAGTGGTATTCGGGAGATGGATGAACCAAGACGGATGAATTTCAAGGCAAATGATGATTACTGAAAGAAGGACATTACGATGCTGTCTATGAATATTGGGATCATATCTATAAAAGAAGGATAGCACACATGTGCAATTATTGAGGGCGCATGGGCATGTGGGAGTTCAGTTTTTGGAATTGAACGGAAGGCTATAGGCTAGGCGGGTGACGGGGCTCAGAATATATTCCGTTGGTGCGTGATATAATCAGTGACTTTGTGATCTTGGAATGAAATATATGACTCGGGGCAAGAGGCAGGGAGGGGGTCTCATCATCTCATCATACGTACATTCATACTACACATTCCTTACGGTTCTTGCTATGTGATAACGGTATCAGTCACCCGTCATAGATTCATGGCGTAGCCCGATGATCTCAAGAAGGGGTTGAAGTGTGGACAATTGTCAAAATTTGAAGGGCCGAGGGTGCAACAACCCCTATTGGTGGCGCAGAGGAGGCGCCACCCCTCTATTTTTTCCTTTTGTAATTAGATTTTGTTGCTGTCAAGATATCGGTAGTCCTCGGGCAGCCCCTTCTAAATTAAAGTTTAGTTCCCCTCCACACTGACAGAGCTTGACATCTCCCAACGGTTTCCTACTGCCCCTTCCAGTCACATGAAGATATGGGTGGCCCAAATGCTACAACATCCTGGGTAATGTTTCATAAAGCTCCTCTCAGATCTACGCACGACTCTACGAACGACTTTCTCAGAGTATAATGCGACATGGGTGATCAATGCATTCAGGAAAGGGACAGAAGTTGTTCATAGATTCGTGCGTAGTTCTAAAGGTCGACTCACACCTTTGCGTTTTCAGGCTGCGCTGGCCCAGCGTATTTGGAAATAAAAAACCGCTCCCTTGACGCACTAAGACGCTGGTCATACGGTCGACTGACGCCCGGCGTACGCTCGTTGAGCGCAAGCCGAACATAAGTCCACCGCCTGATCCGCGTATGCTGTGCGTCCAGTGAGCGTTTTTATTTCTAAACGCTGGACCGACGCAAGCTAAAAACACAAAGGTGTGAGTCGACCTTTAGAACAGCTTTATGAAACACAATCGTCGATGCGACAAAGGAGATTCTGGATGCGACACGAATGTTATGCGAAGCACGGGTCATGGTCGGCATGTTATGAGCCATTAATTAGACTGAGACGATTTAATTACCCATCTCTCTTTCACAAGCACACCGGATGCAAATAACATTCACCATGAAAAGAAAGGACCCTCTCCCCATCCCCTCCCCTCTGTCAGATGAAGATATGGGTGGCCCAAACTGCCAAACACTATCCTATACTGGATGCGACCAAAGGAGCTTCTTATTGCAGCACGAATGTTATGCGAGGTATGGGTCATGGTCGGTATGTTATGAGCCATTAATTAGACTGAGACGATTTAATTACCCATCTCTCTTTCACAAGCACACTGGCTGTACATAACATGCACTATGACAAGAAAGGACAAATGTTTTTTTTTCAAAGCAAACAACTTCATAAAGAAGACATTTAAAACTTGAATGATGTAGTAAACATTCGAATATATTTGTGGTTGCACCATGTGGTGTCCTGGAAAGGGCTGAACAAAACCTCGAGAAAAATATACAAAACACGACTTTTCAAGTAGATTTAACTAACTTGTCCTCAGGTGAAGAAAGTCACGAGCGATGAGAAAACCTCAAGTGAAGAGTACATGAGCAATGAATGAATTAGGACAAGTTTTTTTTTCGAGCTTTTGCCCAGTCTTTTTCTTAAAAGATAACCATTCACCGAATGGTGCAACCGTAAATCATTTGAATGAATCTATATCATCCACAATTGCCAGACGCACACAAAAGATATTCCTTTTATCACATTCTTATTCTTATTCACTGGACAGGTGCCGCACTCCAGTTGTGCCACATCTGTCCAGTTGATTAGTATGCTAGCAACTAAGCTATTTTCTTGTACATGAAGTCTTGAATAAACTTTTTAAATTTGTCGAGCTCATAGTAACAACCCTGTAACATGATAAAGAAAAGGATGTTGTAAGAAGACGAAGAGAAGGTCGTTGTCGATTATTTGTTAGGAAAAAATTGCTATTTCATTTCAAGATATACATTCGTCAATTTGTTTATCATTATTTATTTTCTATGCACTTAAAAATAGCTTGTAAGAGGAGAAACAACAGCCACATGGTCGAATATACCAATCATTTATTACTCTTCCGATTAAATTTACTTTCTATCAATACATTTCTCGATTAAGAGCTGTCTTGATTGCCCTAAAATCGATAATTTTTCTTCCAATTTCGAACGGATAATATTGTCGCGTCAGTGAAAATCTTGTAAATTTTCATTCTCCATGACTCATTCTTTCTCCTCAATTATGTGAAAGAATTTTAAACATTTGCTATAAAGAATTACTGAATATTTTGTCATTAATGTTTTGTTTTATTTCTTTTGTTTCGATTTTTTTAAAAGGTAAACACCGCTTATGAGCACCCTTCCTTAGAAGCTAACATTCAATTTGTTGTGGTTCGGATCGTCCTTCTCAATCGACAACAGGTGAGTATGATTAATGGTGAATTTCACATTCAGTAAGAAGTTTTCCCACAATGTGCTGCACTCAACCCATGTGATGTTAAAGGGGAACTTCACCCAGACATTGATGTGCTCTCAGTGGATGGATAAAATCACTGATTAAACTGTGAAAATGTGAGCAAAATCTGACGATCCATTAAAAAAAAGTTATGAATGTTTTGATTTACACCCATTTAATGGTTCGCGTCGCAAAACAAAAGCTTCATACGTAGGAGTGCTAAACGAGAAACCAGTAGTTTGCTTTTGAAATGCAAATATTTTGTTGAATATTAAAAAGAAAATCCCTCATATATCAACAGAAGTTCATACATGCCACTGTCGATTTAACTTCAGTTATTTTCTTTTCTCTTGAAGTCCAAATACATGGTGGTTGAGAATAATGCACCAGCCAGTTTGACCAATGTGTGTCGATGGGCGGCTACACAGACAACTCGAGATGACTCGGCTCCTGAACATCACGACCACGCCATATTCATTACCAAAGAAAATTTCGGCCCCGCGGGTAGGTATCTTCCCATTACCCTCATTATTTTTATATTATTAAGGGAGTGTTGCTCAAAAGTTGCAATTAATCGCAAGTTGCAGTTGACCGGAACAGGCCAATCAAAATCATTGTTTCACGCGCGTTTTATTAAATGCGCATACCATGCGTGAATGAAAACGCGAGTTACAATTTGCAAAGTTGCAGTTGATTTTGAGCAACACCCCTTAAGACTAATTTTGTGACACATGCTTCACTCTTAAAGAGTGTGTATCCTAAAAACCTCTTGTATTGACTCAAAGCAGAAAAATCAGACGAACAGCTCAAAAAAAAGTTTGAAGCAAACTGGACAATGAATATAAGATAGTTATGAATATTTCAAACCGTTGTTTGCCATGCCAATTGTCAACAATGGGTCACGTGATAAATTTACTGACAGAAAGTGCGTGACATACGTCATGACACGTGACCAAAAGTCACGTGTAATGACGAATGCCATACAGCAATTTATGAAAACCACCGTTCAATCGGTATGTATTCATTAAACTTTCTTATTTCTTGTCGAAATTACTTCAAACTCTTTTTCTATCTGTTCGCCTGATTTTTTTGCTTCTAATCAAATCAAGATTTTTCTGGGGCAGACCCAGTCTTTAAATGTCAAATCAAAATCATAATAGTTGTATGTAGATTCCATCTTCCTCTCGATCAAAGAGATGCGCATTGCAATGATGGATTACTACCATTCGGCTTATCTGAAGGAAAAGTAAAGAGGAAGAATATTGTCAAGTGACAGCTGCTACACGTCATGAAATTCAACTTCACTACATCAAAAATGTCGTTGTTTATTATCATGTTTACTACCAAGAGATAAAAAGGATGATCAGCTTGTTGTAACTTTGTGTCAACTCGGTCGCACACCAAATATTTTCGAGAGGCCAATGTTTGCGATCATGTTGGTAATTTTTGGGCAATTTATGTATTTATTGGTGGTTGGTCATGCAGCTTTATGCAACTTAATTTGTTAAAAACATTATATTCTTTCGTATTATTCTGAAGACAGGTTCCTTGAATAACGAAATGGAATGATCATTTGCGCGAAAAGAATTGTGTGACATCATCATAATAGATAATTCATGGAATCTTTGGCGCGTTCCCCGTTAATTTCCGATATATCACAGGGGTGTCTTACCCAAATCATTGTCACACTTGTTTCAATCCATAACCTTTTGAAGAATTATTCTGTAAATATTTTGTAAATCTTGTGATGAATTCGACACGGACAATATAAAATGGACCAGTATTGAATTACGCAGTTTGCTCATCCATTCACCGCACATTCCCAATGAAAGGTGTTCTGCGTCTTGCCCATGGCCCCTAGTTTTAAGTCTGGGTTTTATAATGAACAATCTTCATGACCAATTATTTTCATGATAAATGAAGATCACCGGCTTGATTTTAATAAGTCTTTTATATGTCTTCTCGCTTTTATATGTCTTATCGGTCATGACCGTCGATGTATGATCCGTGTCTCTTTAGAAATGCGATTGTTTATCTTCAGAGTCATCTGAATGTTTCCCTAGTAAACATCTCAACGAGATAGATAACACCCGGTGGTAAATAATATTTTCATGCAGGGGCATCTCACTCCCTCTCTTCAATCGAAAGGGATTGTGAAGTTAGATATATATACATTAGAGTAAAAACTTAAACTATCAAATTGAATGTTCAGCTTGCAAAAGAGTACAAATACAAAAGATACGTCATGGACGTATGTAACTGGAGCAATCAATTGAAAATTTTCAATCTGTAATAAATATATTGATATTTGAATCTAAAAGAAAAAACTAAACTCTATTTTCAATCGAACATTAGATTGAAATCTTCCAATCTTGGGCATCAATCGTAAGGAAAGATTGAAACTTGGATAGAATTATTAGATTGAAGATCCAATCTTATTTGTTGTTGTTGTTCAATTGAAGCATTCCACAAGCATTCATACATTAAAACACGTAGGCCTACATCTATACAGATCTGGAAAATTGAACTTTAAGGTCTTGAATGTAATGATGATGTTGAGAGAAGGTGTCATAAACATTTCTTTGAAAGGAGAATCCACACCAAAATAACTTTTTCCAAAAATAGCAGAAAAAAATAAGATGAATAAGTTTGCAGACAATCAGAAAAAATGATAAAAAAATTATGTCATTTTTCTTATTAAATGACAATTGCCAATTGAATGACGTCGTAGGTGCACAACTAACCATTTATTTCTTGTGCGTTAAAATAACAAAATGTAACCTTTTGGCTGGAATCTTTAGTCTATGGGTAGAATCTTTGTCTATGGGTAGGCACCTTGAGTAATGATGTTTAGAGGAGGCGTCATAGGAATTTATTTGAAAGGGGAATCCACCCCAAAATAACCCTTTTTCCAAAAAAAAAAGAGCAGAGAAAATGATTAACAGAATAAACAAGTTTGCTGTAAATCGGAAAATTATGAAAAAGTTATGACATTTTTTCTTATGAAATGGCGAATTACCAATTGGATTACGTTATAGGTGCACAATTAATCATTTATTTTGTTTACATTAATAAACAAAATGTTTTTTTTCTGAAGTTATGATTTTCTTAGAACTCCGAATGGCTAGTGATACTCTGCATTCATTCCGATTATAATCCGAGTCATAGATTACCCTCGATTCCCATATTACAATGAAAAATGAATTATAAATTAAATTGACTTATTGATTTATTTTTCTGTAACTGGGATAAACAAGATGGAGGACACATCATTCGTTATTGCTTATTTAAAAATGTGTCATTATGAGGAAAATTAGTTGAAGTCTTTGCCTTATAACAATTTATCTTAAAATTATGACAGGTCGCGAAAATGTTATTACAAAAATACTTTATTTCAATGTCTTTGCAGGTTATGCCCCTGTTACTGGGATGTGTGCCATCACAAGAAGCTGTTCTCTGAATAAGGATGAAGGACTTCTATCATCATTTGTTATTGCTCATGAATCGGGTCATGTGTAAGCTTACATCCTTCTATTCTATCTCATATCGTATGTCTGGCCTTATGAATAAAAGAACCATGAAACTGTCGTCATTCACCAATTTTTTTCAAATTGTTAAAAAGAATCTTGAAGACCCAATAAAGAAAAATATATTGAGCCCAAAATTAGCCCAAACAACGTTTTAGGTTTCATTATTATTCAAAATGAAGAGGAACCAAAATAGTGTTAATAGTAGCCACGAAGATGCAATACGTATGCCATAATGGACGCGGCACATCTTATTCATGTACGACTCTTTATAAGATTTCTTTATTTAATAATCTTAATTGCAAATATTTTATTATCTTATTGTGATTCGTTTTTCCTCTCTTGTCGTGTTATAGGTGCAATAATATAACGTGCCATATTAAAAAAAAATCATTCAAAATAACATCACTAGTTCTTCTTGCAAGACAGTGATATTCTTGAAAATTACTGTAGCTACCAGTGATTTTCGTCACTTTATAAGAAAGAGTATGACAACCGTCCTCTTTTTACAATGAACCGACGGATCTCTAAAATTGCATTTCTATTTACAAATCCTTTTGGTAATGTATTTTCTGTTCATGTCATGTTACGTATACAGTATATATGCGCAATGTATGTAACAATTAATTCTCAAAGGTATTGAAAGTGGTGTTCACATACTATCACACATTCTTACCACTAATGCGCCAACTGTGATCACCACTTTCGCAACGAATTATTTCGTCACTTTCCCGCCATTTTCTCAATATTCCCGCCCTTCGATGTCACCAAAGTTTCGGCATGGAGCACGACGGACAGGGCAACACGTGTGAGGATGACGCAACAAGAGGCTCCATCATGGCTCCCGTTGTCATCTCGACCTACATTCACTACTTTTGGTCGAAGTGTAGTCGGGCCGAGTTGCAACGGTACCTCTCGTGAGTATCACACTTTTTACACATCCCGAACAAATCACCCCTCAATTTTTCGCCCCGTCTTCTGTTTCGACCCCTCTTTAGTTTCGGGATGGAACACGATGGTGTCGGTAATGCGTGCAAACGTGACCAGTTACGAGGAAGCATCATGTCACCGGTTGTCAAGGCAACGTATACGCGATACTTCTGGTCGGTTTGCAGCCAGTACGAACTTCATCGGTACCTCCCGTGAGTAGGTTCGGATCCGGTTTGATTGCATCGTGGATATGGTTTGCTTGTATACGGTTTCACTCACATCCGACTCACTCACTCTGTCACTCTGTCACGTGACTTATTCGTCTTGGTGTGTTTTCATTAACGTTCAGTCTTCTTTGCATCCTACTTTTGTTAACTTCATATTTTTTCCTGAAACGTCTCCAACTTATTTTCTAACGTTTTCATTTTTTTACCTATTCAGAATGATTTTGGTGACCTATTCGTGTAGTTCATTCTATGCATGTTAAAGTTGTCTAAAGATATTGATGTTATTTTCTTAATTTGATGTGTGTCGTTCTGTTCGTCTGCCTGTCTGTCTATCTGAATTTATTTCTCATTACCTTTCAATTTTCATGTCTTCGTTCAACAAATAAAATATCCTTATTTCAATTTCAATACATTCGTCAATGATCATAACGACAGTTTCAACTATTTTATTTTCTGTTTCTTATCGTCTTGGTCCACTATTAGTGTGTTTTCAAAATTGGTGGACGGATGCTTATGGATGGTAGAAAACGAAGGCGCTTCTTATAAGGCGCACACCAGATGGGCCCTCGTTTTTTACCGTCCACAGACCTCTGTTCACCAGTTTCGAACACTCACTATTTATTAATATATTGATCGGTATATTCTGTTTTATAGTTGCATAGTTATGGGAGCATCATGGTGTAGTGGTTCGGACTCTCGCCTCTTAACAAGAGGGTCGGTAGTTCGAATCTCTCCAAGGGCGTTAATTTCCTTCAGCAAGAAATTTACCCATAGTGTGCTGCACTCAACCCAGATGAGGTGAATGGGTACCTGGCAGGAATATTTATTCCTTGAAACGCCAAGTGCGCTAATGAAGTGGCTGCCGGGCTAAAGCCAGGGTAATAATGCCGCAATTGTAGAGCGCTTAGAGAATTCTTAGAGTTGATAAGCGCTATATTAAAGTCGTTCATTATTATTATTATTATTATTATTATTTGAATTTCATATATTGGATGCCTATTTTGAATTTAAATTCCTTGTTGGCACGGTTCTCATTGTGATTGTCGTCTCATTTAGCATTTAATAAGGTTTATCATGTGCATGGATCTACATCTGTACATGAATTGTAACATTTTCCTAACCAATTTGTCATCTCTCCCAACAAACGATTTGTTAACAATATCTCGTGTATTTGGCTATCTATTTATATATTTATTTATGTGACTATGGTAACACATGCACAAAAGATCAGCAGAGTTTCCTATTTGCATCAATGTCGTGATAATACCTAATATTTTTAATGAGAAAGACTCTGTCGCGTGACTATTTGCCGATTTATATCACAGTTCATATACACTTACACTTACTTTCACCTGCCCTAGGTAATACCCTATTAAACAAAATGGTGTCTGTAATATAAAACCATTTTCACTCATTTGCCTAATTCTCTTAGTTCAAATGTTGCACCAAACGTTCTAATTGTTCATTGATTATTTAACTTGTCATTAATTTCTAACCCTGGGAGCGTCAGACATTCTCACTTTTCTGCAAATCATGTTAAGCCAATGACGTTTGCAATTCAATTGATCGTTAGATGCGAAGGGTTCGTGTAAAAACTGACAAACATTTGGAAACAAACAAATTTTGAAAATCATTCACACTGGTCACAAATGAAGAATTAGAACGAAATCTTTTGAAGTAGGATTTACCAAGTTTTCTATACACGGATTTATTGGAAGAAAGGCTTAATTTAGAAGAATCCACCATAAATACAGACGAGAAAATGAATAGAAACTAAGAACGGAAGTTTGGTTAGCCAGAAATTCAAAGACATCCATCGTCACTTTTTAAGCATCTATTTATCATCTACGAGATGTGTCAACAATTTTCATTAACTCAGTCGGTACTACTGTTTATGGGACGACCAATTTGATGGCGGTTAGATGAATCTACCATAAATACGGACGAGAAAATGAATAGAAAGCTGCAAGAAAAGAAGTTTGGTTAGCCAGAAATTTTAAGGCATCCATCGTCACTTTTTTCACAAGCACCTATTTGATATCTACAAACTAAAAACTATTTAAACAATTTTCATTAACTCAGTCGGTACTACTGTTTATAGGACGATCCATTCGCTGGCGGTTAGATGAATGTACCATAAATACGGACGAGAAAATGAATAGAAACTAAGAACGGAAGTTTTGTTAGACAGAAATTTCAAGGCATCCATCGTCACTTTTTATAAGCATCTATTTATCATCTACGAAATGTGTCAATAATTTTCATTAACCTAGTCGGTACTACTGCTTATGGGACGACCAATTTGATGGCGGTTAGATGAATCTACCATAAATACGGACGATAAAATGAATAGAAAGCAAGAAAGGAAATTTGGCTAGCCAGAAATTTAAAATCATCCATCGTCACTTTTTATAAGCATCTATTTATCATCCTCTATGAACAACAATTTTCATTAACTCAGCCGGTACTACTGTTTATGGGACGACCCGTTTGATGGCGGTTATCCGGAGATTCGGCGCTACCCTGGTCAGCGATACACAATGGATGAACAATGCCGGTTCGATTTCGGTTATGGTTACCGCACGTGTACCGCGGTAAGTGATGCCTGCGTGGCGTTATTTTNATTTACTTCGTGTTTACGTTCTATTTACTAGTATTTGAAAATAGATCTACATGTTGTGTAATGATTACGTCCGTATACTACCTATATTCTGTTCAATTAATGATGTAATTTTCCACTATGCAGCAATAAAGAGTGCGGAATCGGGAAAATATATCCTCAACCCTGGTAGAAGACGTTCGGAGCCTCATGATTTCATCATCGACGGTGCAAGATTTTCTTACGATATCAGTGGTAGTAGAGAGAGGCTCGTCAGCAAGGGACCTATAGGGAAGGAGCTACATTTGATGGTAAGTATATAATGCGATTTCTTTTGAACATCATTGAAAATACACATGAATGACATCCGTATACAATTCCATGTAACATTTTGACACTTTCAATTGTTTTTGGTTTTGGGATTTTCATCATCTTTATAAAGAGTGTTTAGAAGAAAATGTTGAGATGTTTTCTTTGATAAGACAAAATAGTTGTTATGCAAGAAAATTATGTTTAATCACATATCATCAACCAACCAAATGCACATATGAAATGTGTATTCTGTCTTTATTATAGGAAAGAAAGGCCAAAATGGTTATTTTGATTAGCCATTGGCGATAAATTGCAACTTGCGGTCCAAAGCAACATTCTTGGAACAGTTTTGATATGGAATATCTAATCTTTGTGACACGTTGGCCATCAAACTGCGTCAAACATTCGAGAAGCCTTGCATTGAACTTATATAATTATTTTCTCTTAAATATTTGAAATAAATTTGATAAGTTAAAATTTTCTGCAAATGTATTTCATTTTCTTCAAGGTTTACGTCACCCGTGACGTGCACACAGTGAACTACTCGGTGTCTTATTACGAAACGTTCCCCGAAACGACCACTGCGCCACCTACGACAACTACAAGAGAGCCACCAACAACGGCTCCTGTAAATAATCATATCGACCAGGTGGTGATACAAGAGGGGCCGTCTGGTACCGGTGGATATGAATGGAGAGAGTTGGGGTGGACGAGATGTAATAGAAAATGTGATGGAGGTAAATGATTGAAATCATGGTGGTGGTGGTGGTGGTGGTGGTGGTGGTGATGATGATGATGATGATGATGGTGATGGTGGTGGTGATGGTGATGGTGGTGATGATGAGGAGGAGGATGAAGAAGAGGAGGAGGATAAAGAGGAGGAAAAGGAAGAGGAAGAGGAAGGGGGTGATGATGATGATGATGATGATGATGATGATGATGGTGATGGGGGAGGAGGAGGAGTATAATGAGGATGATGGTGATGATGAGAAGGAGGAGGACGAAGAGGGCGGGAAAAAGGAGTGGAGGAAGAGGAGACGAAATAGAAGATGCGGAGGAGGGAAATGTTCGAAGTTGAAGTGATAATGATGTTGGTGATGGTGGTGGTGCTGGTCGTTGAAGAGGTTAGGGGTGATGATGGTGATGTTGATGATGATGGTGATGGTGATGGTGTTAAGGATGATGATGATGATGATGATGATGATGATGATGATGATGATGATGATGATGATGATGATAATGATGATGATGATGATAGTGGTGGTGACGTTGGTGAAGGTGATGACTGTGGTAGTAATGAATCTGGTGACGAAATTTTGGACAGGGTTCGAAGTAAGTGAATCATGACAATAAAGTCTTTAAACGAGTATGGTCAATAATGATTGTAAATCGGCGATGGTCATGTAAATGATAATGATAATGATTAAATTGTTAATATGGTTATGAGATTACAACTATCTATAAATAAAAATTAAAAAAAGAATAATTTATCTTAGCGTTCGAACAAGTAAGAAAACAATGATGATAACGATGAGTAAATGTAATGGTATATAACACGTTCTCCTTTATAGGGTACTCATTTTTCAGACACCAGTGTTACGTCCAGGGCACAGAAGAAACGGTGAAGAAGGACAAATGCGGCATGCAAAGCTACAATCCAAAGGGACAACGTAGGCGATGCAACACACACGCGTGCGGGACAATTCCCGGTGCAGAAACGAATGTCGACACGTCCACACAGCGCGAAACGACAACCATACAGAGACTGACAACAACGCTCGCGCCCGCAACTACCACCGTACCACCTACCACAACAGTTCCCACCACAACACCACCTACCACATTACCACCTACCACTACACCACCCACCACAACACCACCTACCACCACTGAGCCTCCAACAACTACAAGACCCACAACCACTGAGGCTACCACTACGCGAGCTGCNGCGCAGAGGATGTTCTACAATTGGCCAATCACAGGGGAGACATCGCGTAAAAATCGTGCCGTGATGCCGTGTCGTGTTTGATGTGCCCGGGACTTTATTCTGTTGCGGGGCTCCATTGCAAGAAATTTTCTTAGCTATCACCTTCTTTTTAAGCCGTCTTAGCTTCTTATGACACTCTCAGGAGAAGTTGCTCGGAAGCTGCAACTGATTGCAAATCAATTACAAAGTAGTTGCAAATTGGAACGCTCATCTTCATTCGCACATGGTGTGCGCTTTTAAAAAAGGCGCGCATGAAATAATTATATTGATGTGCGTGAGCCTATCAACTGCAACTTTCTAGCAACACTTCTTTAATCGTATTAGCTTCCTATGACACTCTTACTATGGATCTTATTGTCTATGTCATGGGAGAGACAAGAAGTGAACACGACTTTTCAAGTAGGAGTTAGCTAAGACGCTTTCTTGCAATCGGCCCGAGGATTCCAAAATGGAGTTGGAATTTGTTTCCCTTCCATTACAAGACTTAAAAAATATATGAGATGACTATTGTAAAAGAATCGACCCAATTTGCAAATGAATGGCTATTTTTTTATAGACAGAACATGGATCAAAAAACGCTCAAAAACAAAAGCATTTCATGCCATCATTGTAATTCATGTGATGAATTAGTGATGACAATATGAAGAGAAACGATATAAAATCATGAATTAGCTGGAAGAGAAACAAAGCTACCTTCATTTTGAGATCCTCCTCAACTAACACATTTTCAATTTCCTCATCTTTCATCTCAGTCTCTCTACCCCTTCTTTCTATCATTCTGTAACAGTTCAACGATTACGACGAATGTGAACAGCTATGGTGTATGCACTACCGCAAAAGATATATATGTAAGACTAAGAAAGGTCCGCCGTTAGATGGCACAGAATGTGGGCCGGGGATGGTAAGATTGGAATGAATTTTCCGACTAGAGGGGGCGCCCATCTCTGCTGACAGTGTGTTACGTTAGGATCCGTCTCAACCAATTTTCCTTTTCACAATTAGGAAACAATCTCCTCAATTTGATAGTAGATAGAAACGAATTTATATGACGTAACTAATTTCGAGAATAACGCTTGAAAATTTTGGAATACACATATAATCAAACCCGATTCCAGGTTAAATATAATTCTAATAAGTTGATGACAGCAGTAAAGAGCAGTAAGGAATGAACAAATATAGAAAATAAACTTCTATAGTAAGATCAATATTAGAAAAAATGTGTAACACCACAGACACAACAAACGAAGTAACCAATAACAGCAAAACGGAAAGTGAAATGACCAATCTGTATTTCTGTTTTGACATTTTTTTGAATTATTTAAAAAGCTTTAATGGCCTGTGTTGTATTTACAGATTTATGTTGATTTCTGATTTTACCTTGTCTTGTAAAATCAATCTCGATTAAAATGATGAAATAGTCCATTAAAATTTAGGGCATTTTCTCTATAATTGCTATGAACAGTACATAAAGTTCATTACTCCAAAAGTTCACATTGTCACTGATGGGTCTGCCGCCCTCTTGCATCCCACATGCACGCAAAGCATCATGGTTTGGGCAAGTTTGAACGTTGCATCTTGGAACTATACGACATGGGTCATGTTGGGTTGTAACTTATAGATTTATCTAATGAGGGTATTGAATTCAACCTTCATTTGCCATAATGATTATCCAAGACGATTTATTGTTTAGCCTTTCTTAGATCAATATCTTTTTTATTTGGTAATCTTAATGCATGTCAATTGAAATATACATTTTGATGAAATTTTGCACGATTGTTTTCGGAACATTTAATTTGGATTTTTAGTTTTAGTTTTAGTTATTATATTGATGAGAGAAATGGTGGTAAATTGACGCTTCTGAAAAGTGCAAACGGAATATGATAACAAAAGCGTCCTTTCGTTGGAGATGTAAATAGCTTCCCTTATTTTACTCTTCTTTTTATCTCTTTTTCCATCTTGCGTGTGATGAATTTGGGCACTTATCAAGAAATGTTTACCTAATTATCTAAAAGTAGTTACATATACCGTGTCTAGTGTTCGTTTTGTAGCTTCATAGCTAAGTATTGCTTGGAATTTAGGAAAATGGCTTCAGTATAAATGTTTATTGGTGATTGTTCAGACAGTGATTTTTGCCTTTGTGTGCATAGTCTGCTTTTGATGTTCTTTATTTTCCAATTATGCTCTTTGTTCTTTTATAATGGACAGAATGTCCATTTTTAACAAAATAACAAGAACAAAAAAAAGATAGGGAGAGAAGATGACAACAAATTAAAAAGGTTAACGAGGACGGGGAAGTAAATGGCAAATGGAAAGGATAATAAAACGGGAAAATGTGACAAGAAGGGATGATAAGAACGGAATGTATTAAATGGAGATGGCTAGAAAAGAAAAGCATGACGAGAAAAGTAAATGGATGACGAGAAATGAAGAAGGTGACGAGAATGAAAAAGGATGACGAGAATGAAAAAGATTGACGAGAATGGAAAATGGATGATGAGGAAAAAAAATTGACGAGACAGAACAAGAGAAAAAGGATGACAACAATTTTTTAGAGGTGACGAGAAAGGAAAAGGATGAGGAAAATTACAAAATGGATAACGAGAAAGGAAAAGGATGACAAATACGAAACGGGTGACGAGAAAGAAAAAGGGTGACGAGTAAGAAAACGGATGGTGAGACAGGACATTGGTGACGAGAAAGGTAGAGGGTGACGATAAAGGAAATGATGGCGACATCGGAAAGGGATGACGAGAAAGGAAAAAGGTGACAAAACAAGAAGAGGATGACGAGAAAAGAATTGAATAACGAGAAGGAAAAAGGAAGGATTACGAGAAAAGAAAAGGTTGACGAGGAATTAAAAGGGTGACGAAAAGCAAAAGAATGATGAGAAAGGAAAAGGGTGACAAGAAAGAAAAAGGATGACGAGAAAGGAAAAGGGCGACGAGAAAGGAAAAGGATGACGAGAAGGGAAAAGGGTGACGAGACAGGAAAAGGATGACGAGAAAGGAAAAGGGTGAGAAGAAAGGAAAAGGATGGCGAGAAAGAAAAAGGATGGTGAGAAAGGAAAAGGGTGACGAGAAAGAAAAAGGGTGACGAAAACGGAAAAGGTTGACGACAAAGGAAAAGGTTGACGACAAAGGAAAAGGGTGACGGGAAAGGAAAGGGATGATGAGAAGGAAGCGTTGCAGGACAGGAGAAGACGGTCACAAAGAACAAGAGTGACGGGAAAAGAAAAGGGTGGCGAGATTGTTAAGGGATGACGAGAAAGGAAAAGGATGATGCAAAAGAAAATGATGACGATGAGTAAAAAGAAAACGTTACATGGAAGTATAATAGATGAAATGGACGTCGAATACTGAAATTTACGACGAGAAGTGAAAATAAAACAAATGAAAAGAATAATGAGAAAGTGCTACCAAGAAAGTAAAGGGTATCGAGGAGGAAAATGGATGACGAGAAAACATAAAGGATGAGGAAAAATGGCCATTGATAATATGGTGATGAAATTGGGATGAAGTGATTAGATGTAAATGTATGACTAGAGATGAATGAAAAAAAAGTGACGAAAAATGCACTTAGTGAAGAGAAAAAGGAAGCGGATGACGAGACGTTATAGGATGAGGAGCAATGAAAAAGGTGACAAGAAATAAGAAGATTACGAGAAAAGAAAAAAGGAATCATGGAACGGAAAGGATGTACAGATAAATTCAAAATTACGGAAGTTAAAAATAACTTTACAAGCCGAGAAAAGGGTGACGAGAAATAAAAAAATGTTGCTAGAAACTACGAGGTTGGCAATGGCGGGAAATTCGTGACAAGGTAACAAAAATGAGCAGGGACAGAGTTTTACTTTATACCGATTGAGATTCTTACATTGATCCAATTTTCTTTCCTCGCGCAGTGGTGCGTGCAAGGTACATGTAGGTATTCGCAAAACCAGATTGACGGTCATTGGAGTGCGTGGAATGAATGGTCAGAATGCTCCTACACGTGCGGCACGGGGTCACAACACAGGACCAGACAGTGTGATAATCCCAGGTAAACTGAAATCCCACAAACATTCAAATTGAGGCGCATCAAATTGTTTTATGTTCACCTTCGTAATTTCCTTTGAAGGACATTGAAGCAGCCCAGATTTATAAGGACAATAAACATATTTGGCTGCGCAACTATGGCATCTTTAAACAAAAGTTTCATTTGTTGGGGAAAAATGTGATAACTTTATATGAAGGATTATAACAAAATCTTCAGCCTCTAAATCTCCAGGACAATAGAACCACCCCCAAAGGAAAGTTACATGTTCCCAAAAATATGACTATTGCTGTTTATTTAACATATTTACTACGGGCCAAGAAATGACAAGTAACTATAATTGTAAATGACTCTTTAGAAAAACATTTTGTAGATATATATTTATGAATCTATTTTTACTTTCTACTGTGAATGAAAGATATTTCGGGACATTTCGGGACTAGTACATGGACCGATGAGATTGTTTTACTTTCTAAACTAAAGATTTAAAGGGGTACTATTATGAAAATACAAGTTGATCTGTATTGATGTATTATACCATTATCAATACCCTTTTCACTGAAAGAGAGTCCAAATGTGTTTCATATATTTTATAATATTTTTTCTTCATTTTTATGTTGGCTTAGTTGGGAACGCCCCTAAAAATTTCTTTCAAATGTCAATCATGTTGTGACATCACAAGAGTCAAGTTTGTTCACCTTTCTAAATCATGTTTCAGAGCTGGTTCTGTAAATAACAAAAGGAAATATGTAGATCAATGCAGGGATTTCAATTCAGGTGATTGCCCATGAAAGGGAATTGGAATGCGCAATCACCTGAATTGAAATACCTGCATTGATCCACATATTTCCTTTTGTTATTTACAGAACCAGCTCTGAAACATGATCTAGAAAGGTGAACAAACTTGACTCTTGTGATGTCACAACAGGATTGACATTTGAAAGAAATTTGTAGGGGCGTTCCCAACTAAGCCAACATAAAAATGAAGAAAAAATATTATAAAATATATGAAACACATTTGGGCCCTCTTTCACTGAAAAGGGTATTGATAATGGTATAATACATCAATACAGATCAACTTGTATTTTCATAATAGTGGACCTTTAACATATCAACGCCTACAAATTAGGTATGAGCTAGAAATCGAATGGACTTTCGCAAGGTGGTTGATTGAAATAATTTCATGAATTTATTAAGAAGAATCTTTTGGGGCCTCCCATTTTTGTCAGTTTAGGAGAAGTGTATCATATCGATGAAGGAACTAATTTCATTCTGTTTATTCACTACAGACCACAGTATGGAGGTCGGGAGTGTTCTGGAAAAGGCGAAGATATTCGATTATGTAACCAACAGGTAATGATATAACTGTATAATATTTCAATATTCGTTTCTCTTTCAATGACAGTAACAAAACTGCATTGCAATCGCATGATATGTCTGATTCTTGTCGAAATACATATGTAACTTAGAAAATTTTGATTTACCTAAAAATTGCAAAAAATTGCAAATATAATTTCTATAAAGATAATACTCATAATCCCATCCTAAATATTTAGCAAAAACAGTAACTACTCAAATTCCAAACACTTACCCATTTATATTTCAAGATACAGTAACTTGACAACAGCTGGGGCAGGAAACCTCGCTCTGTCCGATGGTCTAAATCAACACATTTTCCTATTATGTTCTATTTTAACTCTTTTAGAAATATATTATCATACTTTTAGATATCCCTAATGTTTATAGCTGTCACACATTTAAAAGTTGTTGAGGACTATGCGGAATGAAAATCTCCTTAAATCTAACATTTATCTTGAAAACATTTTAGAGTATTTTTGTTATCATGTAAAGTATGTATTGTATATGTATTGGATTTTCTTTGTTGTTGTTGTACCTGTCGGCGCATTCAACACAAGCTCTGCTTCTGGTTATGTGCCCTTTTCCGTCAATTTGTTTACGTACCTTAATGACTCATGTTTTAAAAATTATCCTATAATTTGATTACAATTGTAAATTGCTTCACTGTACATCATTGATTTATTTGAAGGAAAAAAATAAATGTTATTTTGAATTGAATTGAATTGAATTAGATTATCACATTTGCATCTGCAAGCCACGGTTATTGTTGTTTTCATGCTGTTCTATAAAACCTCTTCTTTCTTACCCTTCAGGCGTGTCCAAATGGTCCGTTTGACAAGCGAGCCGAGCAATGTACTAACTTCTTCAGTAACTGGAATTTCATGAATCAGAAACATACCTGGCTACCGTATGAGAACAGAAATAGTAAGTGGGCAAACATATTTTTAAAGCCCAAGTATAGTTTTGGTAAAGATTAAGAAATGTGAATTTTTGGGATATTTACCATGACATGTAATTTTTATACACATTTTAAGACCATAGCATATTTTTCTACGAGCCAATTCTTTTGAAAATTTGAATTTGACCGTTAAATCGTATTTAGCGCCCTCTCTTGGTTATAACAATATTTTGCTTCTTATCAGTCATATACAAAGTTATTTCCAAGATTTGATTAAATCATAATAAAAAGGAATACACAAAGAACAAAGTCTGAAATTTTCATTCAATTCCGTGAATGAGAAGTTGTCCTTCATCAAGAAAGAAAATATTGAATTAGCGTCGGGGACACGACGCTGAAATATTTTGAACATTTTAGGTTATAACTTTTCCAAAACTTGTTCATTTTTCGCACAATCTTTTGTACAGAATGTTCATGATATCCTGTTTCATTTTAGATAGATTTGAAGACAAAATTTGGCAATAAAAATATTCGCTTTTACCAAAACTGTACGTGGGCTTTAAGGAATCAAAAATAAATTACTGTTAAGCATAAATTTCTTTTTTTTGTTTTTTCGTTTTAAATTGCACTCCCGTTTATATTGTAATAATTATTATAGTTTTGTATTATTATTGGATGAATAGAGACATGTACAAGATATGTACTGTATTTTAAACCACGGTGTCTATTTAGCTTTTTTTTGTTCTTAATTTTTATGTCTATGTCTGATTTCAATGAAATATTTCCTCATGGTTTTTACGAACCGGTCTTTAACAACAGGGGCGCTGCTTGAACACGTATAAACCCCGACATAGCACCAAGTACAATGGCATACCACTGTAATTCATGTTATTTCAATGACGTTTAATTCAATTTGTAGGCTGGTTTGTGAAATCGGTGACGATTTCATGGAACAAAGAACATGTTACTCATGAAATTAACTTATTTCTTTCGTTTTTTCATCATCTGTCGAAAGGCCGACTCACAGCTTTGTGTTTTTAGCCTGCGTCTGCCCATTATTTTGTTTTTAATAAAAAACGCTCCCCGAGCGCATATATACGCTGGTCAGTTGATGTACTGACGTTTGACATTTTTAATTTTTAAAAAGCTGGGCCGACGCTGGCTAAAAGCGAAAAGGTGTCAGTCGGTCTTTAGTTCTATATGAGTTACCTCCTCATAATCTCGTTTCTGCTTTCCCCATTTTCTCTCATCAGTTGCATCTCATTTTTGGTCATTTTATTTGTATCATTTAAATATTTTCGATAAATTCACCTTTTGATCCTGAATCCAGGAACATTACGGTGCCGTTTGACGTGCGTATCGGAAGAGACTGGTGAAGTAGCGATGTCCAACTATAACGTCACCAACGGGACACCAGCATCTTATGATAACCCTGAAGATATCTGCGTCAACGGAAAGAAAGTTGTAAGTAAATGTATATAATTGTCGTTTATTGACAAAAAGAGGGACAAAGGGTTTTTTTCACGAAAGTGTCATGTCCATTACGATTAAAAGAAGTTCATATAACACGATATATTTCCTTAAACTATTTCCTTAAAATTAAGTCGAACACCACTTCAATGCTCCTTTGTAATTCAAATCAGAATCGGCTTGTGATTGTTGTGTCCGCACAGTTCAATTCACGGCGTACGGATCTATTGTCGACTTTATTTTTTAGAATAGTTTATATCGTGTTATATACCGGTATTGAAAACTGTTTATTGAAACTTTTTGAAATTCACTAGGTATGAAACAGATAATATGTGGAAATCCAAGGAATTTCTTCAGGACATGCACTCGCTGTTAGCGTAATGCAAATGGCAAAGAAATGGAATTTACCCAAAATAAGAAGACAGGGATCTTGAGAGAAAAATCAAATGAGACATTGAGGTAGTATATCTTGTGTAATGGTAGATCTTGAAGCAAGGGTGAAATCAGGGGGTATTCCAATTGAAGAAAAATTGAAATATATTTTTTTTCAATTCCTTATTTTATTATAATTTTACTTACAAAGAAATAATATGTTTTTAAGCTTGCAATAGTTGATTTAGTTCGTAAACTGATCTTTTTCAGTCTTTTCAGTTTTTCAGTTTCAAGCAAGTTAATCATGCTTGGAAAAAGCGAGAGATAACGGCAATTCCAATTTTTCCAGTAATAAGTAACCTTATACATGTATAATGCATCTCTTTTGCAGCCCGTAGGATGTAACGAGGAAATGTCATCGAAGCTCCAGTGGGATAGATGCGGGGTGTGCGGTGGAGATGGAACCACCTGCAAACGGATCACACAACACATCAGCGATGATGCTTCAGCTAAGAAAAGTAAGT
>BQKZ01008219.1:2074-13906 GCA_036244855.1 Temnopleurus reevesii | reverse complement strand
AATAATATTTAGTACTTTTTATTATGGTAACGAGAGAGAATTCGACATTCAGTCATCTGTATTTATGCTATATGTATATCAAGCCCTCGATTGAAGCCTGGTTGATTTTGCTCAAGCTTTGGTCTTTAACACAAATGGATGTAAAGCCCTGGTCACATAGGACCCCGGAAGCAACACGATTCACCCGGACTCTTTGTTAATTCACAGTTAACTGCCTCAGAACAACGAGTCGGGGTGAATCGTGTTGCTTCCGGGGTCCTATGTGACCAGGGCTTTACATCCATTTGTGTTAAAGACCAAAGCTTGAGCAAAATCAACCAGGCTTCAATCGAGGGCTTGATATACATATAGCATAAATACAGATGACTGAATGTCGAATTCTCTCTCGTTACCATAATAAAAAGTACTAAATATTATTTTTCCGCCCCCTCCTAAGATGGTAGCAATGCAGGGGGTGGAAATGTGATCACAATGGTGATGATGACATGTTGTGTGCCGTTGCCTCGTTTCACTTCATTGATTTACACCGTTTACTTATGTACCTGACAAAAATAGATCTTACATCGGTGCATAAAATCGTCTATAAGTTATCAAATGCCTGTATCCAGTTAAAAGTTATGTATCATATGCTTAGATAACTAATGAAAGATACACCTGGGTAAAGGTTTATGCAAATCCTATCATTTGTTTTGCACAAATCGGGCCGAAAACACCTAATAGTGCGACCACTTTTCAACAGAATTTTCCGGTATCGCTAATTTATTCCCCAATCAGCACTACCATTGTTCATTGAATCTGCGCCTCCTAGGAATTCTTTTCAACCCCCACTTGTCATGCTTGTACGCGCTATTCATCACGATCGCTTCATTATTTACTTTACATTCTTGACAGATTATCTTGCTCTGTCATTTCTGCCGTGAATAAATTAAGACAGCTCGTTTCAAGAATGAAAATCAAATTTACAATTGAAATCACATTTTAAGGAATTTCATTTGTCGGAGTATCATAAATGTTAATTATATCAAATTTTTCACTATCTGAGCTCATCCTTCTTCAATTTTCAGACGCATACGAGCTTTAATTTGTGTTTTCCTGGCGATTTTGTGTATCAATGTAGGGACTATTTTCGTCATATGCATAAGTAAACTGTGTAAATCACTGAAGTGAATCAGGACAGCGGCACACAACATGTCGTCATCAAGTTTTTCCTCCCCCGCAAAGTTATTGATCCCGGCCGTGTTTGGGAGGGGGTAAACAAAAGGTTTTAACATGAATTTGTGCAATAGCGAAGTTGAATGTAATTTTCAATCATCTGTACCTGTATTCTCCGTCAACTTAGTTCTCGATTGAGGCATAATTTAGGCATGTGCGAATTCGGTCAAGCTGAGGACTTTACCGACTTACATCTTTGCGTTTTTAGCCTGTGTCGATCCAGCGTTTTTGAAAATTAAAACCGCACACTGGCGTAGGGGATACGGTGGATTGACGTTCGGCGTACGCTCCTTTAGCGCAATTCTCAAGTCAGTCCATCGTCTGATCAGCGTATTCTGTGCGCTCGGGGAGCGTTTAATTAATCTTTAAAAATCGCTGGGAGGACGCTGGCTAAAACGCAAAGGTGTGAGTGGGCATTTACTATATAGCATTTACCATGTTTGCACGCGTAATTATGATATTGGTGACCAATGTTCGCGACTAGTAGAACGTCCTCCGTCACTCGTACATGTATTATGCTTGAAATCCTTTTACTTTTACACTGTCTTTTTACCACATTTCCTATGAGAGTGGGCATATATCTTTCATTTTCATGCTCTAAAATTAATCTTCTTTCAAGTGATTTCAGGCTAAAATTAAACTACGATAAATCTACTTTGCATGTGTTGTGATAAATATTTCTATGAAACTAAAACTTTTAAAGAAATGATTGATTTGTTCCCCTGTCTCGTTATCCATTTCTATTTAAAATAATGTAAATAATTTATCATGTATCATGGGCGTTTTCAGGATCTGACACGGACACGGGGATTCAACAAGTCGGTTTAATACTAATATATTTAAATGTATGCACGTTGCTTGTGAGTAACACGTATTGACATACAATACTTTGAATCCAGTTTGCATGTATTAGTTGTTGCTATGTCGGGCGAGCCTCGGGTAATCTTTCGGGTCGTCAAGAACAACCTGTGTGTACAAAGAAAAAGAATACATCTATTTATTAGCAAACCCGCCTATTGGTAACATTGTATTATGCTGAAACTAATATGAGGATTGAAAATTTAGGTGTTGCCAATTTAGGGAAGGAATCGTGATTGATCTTTCTTGTAAAATTATTCCTGTCCTGAATGGGTAGAGTGTTGAATGACTCCTGCAACTAACGTTATTATGATATGCGAAAGTGTGATTATTTCTTTTCATACTCATAGCCAAATTAGATAATAAATCACATATCATGAAGAAAATGTGCACTCTAATCAAGGTGTTTATGATATATGGGATGTTTATCGTGAAATATGAAGGAATAAATGAACGAATGATTAATAAAATAAGATCAAACATCTCAAATAAGTATGAGCTGTCATGTTCAAGATTAAGATATAGAATTATAAATGATTCTTAATTCTGATCATATTGCGTGCAGAGTGGAGACCTGGAACGAAGATTCCCATATGATCATCATCCGAGCTTACAGCAAATATACTGGTCTCATAGTGTCATGTTGCTGGTTTAACTAAGAAAACTGGTTAGGGGCTATTAGGCCGACCCGCAGCTTTGTGTCTTTATCCTGCGTCGACCCATTTTTTTTTAATCAAAACGTTCCCCGAGCGCACGCTATACGCGGATCAGACGGTGGATTGACGTCCTGCTTGCGCTCAAGGAGCGTGCGCCGAACGCCAGTCCACCGTATGTCCTGCTTATTAGGGACCTTTAGCATGTACAAGACGGTAGTGCCGATCACAACGTTAGCTCTAAGGTCCATTTAAGAAGTAGTGTTGTGTTGGTGCACCCTTCTGGAACGGACCTTAGAGCTAACGTTGTGATCAGCCATACCGTCTTGTACCTGCTAAAGGTCCCTATTTGCGCATCGAGGGCGCGTTATTTCGGGATCCATAATGAGTATATTCGCGTAAAATTGTCTATTTTAGACAACTTACATAAGTAAATAGTGTGTTTTTAACTGACACTACTATACTAGAAGATATTTATGAAGCGTAGTACATGCTAGGGCGAGGTTTCATCATTATCGGGTGTGATGCGCATACGATTGTTGATCATTGAGCACAAGAACTGATACCAGTCGTGCGTAAAGTCGTTCTTAAAGTCTTTAGTAACTTTGTGAAACACCGCGCATATTAGATTAAGGCATTTCCCCTCAAGTTAACGAAAACATTCAACAATATCTTTTATCAAAGTAAATTCACAGAGAAGCGCATATGATATACAGTGAAGGCATTGATCCGAAGCTAAGGATTATTGTAGAATATTCAATTTATAAGGCTAATTGACTTTTTATGTATAACGTCTTCTTTTCTGATATAGGTCTATTGATAAGATTTATAAAAAAACCTTTCTTCAGCCCGATCCATATATTTTTCACACTTCCAAGCAATCAATTCTCTTTTCCTACAGACGGCGCTCGATCGTAAGTCAGCCCTGACACCGTACACTGCCAAGACACCTAATTTACTTAAATCAATTACGTTAAAAACAATTCTTAGTTTTAATTCACGATAGTTTGAATATTTTTACTCAAAGTGGAATGAGGTATAGGTATTTTAGACTATTTAGTAAGGAAACGTTTCCAGAAGCATAAAACTCTTTACTAGCATGACCACTTCAGCTTCAAACCGCATAACAATATCATTCCGAGTCATACGCCCTATCGTCTACCCTATATGCCATATTGGGAAAATGTGTCTTTCATCATGCTTATCGTATCTTTGTAGGAAAGACATTATTGAGTTGAAATTACTGGTTTATTTTCCTTTGTTACAACACTCGAAATAGTCCATAAATATTTCTACTTTTAAAACTTATGAGGCTTCAAAAACGAGCTGCTAGATATGTCACTGGTAACTTCGATTTCATTAATTGTCATGGTGACCAGATTATTAAAGACCTTAAGTGGACATCCGTAGAACAAAGACGAGATTATTTTTTAGCAAATTTGATGTATAAATGTATTCACGGATCGGCCCCATCTCACTTATGTTACAATATTGAAATGGTTTGTGATAGACACGATGTTAAAACACGTAATCATGATACACTGAATGTTGTTCCACCAAAACCTAATCTTGTATGTTTCAAAAAATCATTTATGTATTCCGGACCACAAATCTGGAATCAGTTACCGGATGCATTACAAAATGCCATTTCTATCGATTCTTTTAAGACGCTATACAAGAAATCACAGTTCTTATGGTGTGAATTTTTCTTTGTAAAAGTACTTAATGTTATAGGTCATTCATTTTGCATAACTCTCTTATATACATGCACATAATTATTACGATGCACACAATATGGTATGATAATTTTCTCTCGAGTATTAATTTGAATGTGTCCATTTTTTTTTAATTTCTCCGTTTATTTCTTTTGTTAATTCCGTTTTATCACTTTTTTGCGTCATGTTAATGTACTTTCCATACGATAATTCCAACCATGTTATGTTAATATCAACGTGTTTTTTTCTCCCTCTGTTATTTGATATTGCATGTAATCAAATGAAATTTCACTAAAACATGAATTTCTATTAATCTACATTTTTATCAATTTAATAAATAGAGGTATATTACTCACATTTATCTTTAATTATTTTGTTTTTCTTGCAATATATTTGAATTACCAGGATATATGATTTTGAAGCATTTTAATATCTTCTTTGTATATTTTATATTTATTTTGCAATTTACTTGTTAATATTGTTCTTACTATCTGTGTCATTTTATCGTGTTATCAGGACATTGATGTAAAACAGCAGATTGCTGATCTTTTGTACCTGTATAAATATATTCTAATAAATAAATAAATAAATAAATAAATAAATAAATCTTGCTTATTTGGGTTCATTTTGCAATTTTGAGTTCGCCATACTTAAATACAGTGTGTAAATTTGAATTTTGATAAATCGTACTTTGAAAATAGAGTAATAAATATAACCTTGCAAATTTTATTTCGAGTGAAGTAACAGGATGAGTGTCTCTCATTTTCCAACAAGAGATGGCAGCAATCTGACCTGTATTTTAAAGATATTGACTGACCGAACACTCACAAGGCAAAGAATCTTTGGAAGAAAATATAGGTTTTCCCTGCCAATTTTACACTCCTTTCACCTAGAAATGTTAATGTGCATCCAAATTCGAGCGCTATCGTTTTTCCGAAGCTATCGGTCATTTACATTTGAAACTATTAGAACCATATTCATTTACACTCACCGATGAATATTTATGATGATTCAAATTCGTCAACCACCATCATAATCTAATTTTGATGCATAACGTATTGTAAAATTTCCATCCAATTTCATTTATATGCAAAATGATTTAACTTATTTTCATTTTATTTCGTTTATAGGAAATGATAATCGTCAATATTCACGCGAATTTGCAAACTAGTCTACACGACTTATACGTGCATAGGGATTTTGAAGTTTGTAAATCCATATTAGAATAGATGGCGGAAAGGGCTGAGTGAAACGCTTCGTGCAAGAAATTTCATTTTCAGGAAAGCAATTTAGTAGTTTGCCTAAACTCAATCTTATTTGATTTCTAACACATTTCCATCATCTTGATCATAAAAATGTCCGATCTTTCAGAGTTCTAATTCTATTCGTATGTACACTTTTACAGTTTGATGAAAATACAGGCATTTGAACTTGTACAAACGCTCCTGTTGGCCATAAAATGTTGGTAATTATTCCCTATAAGTATATTGAATAGACGAAGAGAGGCAGCCCCCCCTCCCCTCCCCACAGCGGGCAGATGGAGCAAACAAAAACTTATCTTACCTTACCCATTGGTAACTGGAAACAGGTGGCCCGTATATAAGAATTTAGAAGTAAATGGGCTATAAGAGGCGCAAATTATCCCCGACAACACACCCTTTGCTTGCCAGCTCTTGCTATGGCGCAAATTTACTGTAAGAGGGGGCGTCAAGATGTAACAAATTCCGAAGACAGATTTTGATTATTTACCTTATATCTTATCACCCTGCATCAACCAAAATATTCCAGTTAAATCAGTTTGTTTGTCATGATAACTTTCCGTAATGTATAAATTCTTGCAAAGTGATTGAATTGTCTAAATGATGTATATTTGCGTAAAATAAACTCCGCGATTGCAGTTTATTCGATAAAATATTTTGCGCGCAACCTGCGGTTAGAATATGGAGCCTGATGACTTTTTCATTAGCATTTTTAGCCAATTTGTCGAATCGAGCACAACATTTTATTTGAGACTTTCTTATTGTTTTCGGTGTTTTCTTTTACATGTCCCCTCTCCAGGGCGCAAAATTGAGCTGGTTTGTCCGATTTCATTAATTTTTTTATTCATTGCCTAAAAAATGGTGGGTGGGAGAGGGTAGCAAATGAAGTCTACATAAGGGAACATGTGTTAATGCGGCGCCAATATATAATAGGGGCTGCCAGCTTCGCGCCCGCTGAATCGGCATATGGGCTATGAGAGAGAGAGAAAAAAAAAGATTAGCAAAGGTTAAAGACCTCAGCTTGACCGAATTCGCACATGCCTACATTAAGCCTCAATCGAGAACTAAGTTGACAGAGCATACAGGTACAGATGATTGAAAATTAGATTCCACTTCGCTATTGCACACATTTATGTTAAAACTTGTTGTCCACCCCCTCCCAAGCACGGCCGGGATCAATATATTTGCGGGGGAGGAAAAACTTGATGACGACATGCTGTGTGCCGCTGTCTTGATTCACTTCAGTGATTTACACAGTTTACTTATGTATATGACGAAAATATTCCCTACATTGATACACAAAATCGCCAAGAACACAAAAATTAAAGCTCGTATGTGTCTGAAAATTGAACAAGGATGAGCTCAGATAGTTAAAGAGTTGGTATAATTAACATTTATGTTACTCCGTCAAATAAAATTCCTTAAAACGTGATTTAAATTGTAAATTTGATTTTCACTCTTGAAACGAGCCGTCGTAATTTATTCAGGGCAGAAATGACAGAGCAAGATAATCTGTCAAGAATGTAAAGTAAATAATGAAGCGATCGTGATGAATAGCGCGTACAAGCATGACAAGCGGGGGATGAATAGAAATTCCTAGGAGGCGCAGATTCAATGAACAATGGAAGTGCTGATTGGTTAATAAATTAGCGATACCGGCAAATTCTGTTGAAAAGTGATCGCACTATTAGGTGTTTTCGGCCCGATTTATGCAATATGATTGATAAGATGTGCATAAAACTATTCCCAGGTCTATCTTTCATTAGTTATCTAAGCACATCATAGATAATTTCTAACTGTATACATGTTCTTGATAACTTATAGGCGATTTTATGCATCGATGTAAGATCTATTTTTGTTAGGTACATAAGTAAACTGTGTAAATCAATGAAGTGAAACGAGGCAACGCACACAGCATGTCGTCATCACCATTATGATCACATTTCCACCCCCTGCATTGGGAGGGGGCGGACAAATAATGTTTAGTGCTTTTTATTATGGTAACGAGAGAGAATTTGACATTCAGTTATCTGTATTTATGCTACATGTATATCAAGCCCTCGATTGAAGCCTGGTTGATTTTCCTCAAGCTCTGGTCTTTAAGAGAGCAATATCCTATATCATGAAATTAGATCATTTCAGGGTAATAAATTTCCGTATTTATATTCAAACTTCAAATAGAACCACACTATCTATACTACATTCTAAATCAGATGTACTTATTTAAAACATGGCTGCCGTTTGACGAAATCTAATGACCGACGGGAGCGGAAAAAAACAAGCGCGCGATTATCCGTGCAGATTTATTGAAAAACAAGACTTTATATGGAATATGTAACATAGGTGTTTCAAAATGTCCTGCTCACATAGCAAAATACAAAGAACATACACGATTTTACATGCCTCTTCACGATATTAAAAGAAAAGATTTTATTTTCTGTTGTCTCTAAACGAATTTGGATGACCATTTACGAAGTGATAGGCTCCCTTTTGAAATTTACTTGACTCGTTTATGAAAAATATTGAAAGAAATTTAAATTCTGATGACCATTAACGAAATTAAATGACGGAATGCCGCCGATAATAGATATCGTCTAATATGATCGACCAGAACGTGAAATTAAATGATAATATTGCAAAATTGGCCGGGAAAACCTATATTAATAATAAAAATAATAATAATACACAACATTTATATAGCGCTTAATACGAAGTGTTTCTAAGCGCTATGTGCATTATTACCCGGCTATAGCATGGTTACCATTCGGTGCTCACTACATTTAATGAATTTCTTCCTACCGGTACCCATTCACCTTACCTGGGTTGAGTGCAGCACAATGTGGATAAATTTCTTGCTGGAGGAAATTGACGCCATGGGAAGGATTCGAACCTACGACCTTCGAGTTGAAAGGCGAGAGTCAGAACCACTACACCACGATAACGGTGATGATAATGGTGATGATGATGACGATGATAACCAGGCACCATAAAAAGTGTGGATGAGTTTTTAATTAGCAAATGCAATTCGAATGTTTAAAAAAAAAGACGTAAGTAGATTGGTTGATTGGTTAGTTTTGAGGCTGGATGGCGCTCTTCCCCTTCGGGGGCTTTTTATGTAGTAAAGATCGTATCTCTGTGCTTGGAGATTAGTATTTGCTCCAGTCTTCTTTCAGGTGTTAAGATTCGGGCTTTGGTAGCCCCAAAGCAATATTGCGTTGATTATTTACGCCGAGCTGCGTTCATTGATGGCGCTATTCACATAAATAATAACCAAATACATACAGTTGGCTTGCCCCACTCGTCAAGTATTTGCATGCCATCTCCCCAAAGCAAGAACATGATGACCTTAGCTTATTCTAGCCCAAAATATGTGTGGTACACATAGACCAAAGACTTAAACGCTTTTATCTATGAGTAATTATGTGTTGATTACGTGTTAACATTGGATTTCCAATATTCATTTATGAATCCATTATGAATTGCCCCATTGCCCCAAGATCCCCATTATGTGCAGATGGAATGGGCCCATATTTGCCCAGTTTGCCAAAGTTAGGTGTGCTTGGCCTGTGATTTTCACATCGGCCCAGATAGTTTGGCGTGGCAAAACACTTATTGCTTCATTACAAGTGACACATGGGCTCTGGAGCACATATTTCCCAAATAAAACCCCAAATACTGTATAGGCACCGATACATTTGCTGACTGGGTAACAAGCTATAAAAAGATAGTACCCTTCAACTTTTCATACAGTGAAATAAATCCAAGTCTTTGTGTTATAACCCACTCAGCTTATCAACTCAAGTACATGACGTTCCGATATGGAACAAACTTCAAACTTCAACAAGTACAACTGGATATTGAACATTACATTGTGTAGCGATCCTATCCCAATTCTATAGGAAAACGGCGTTCATTAACAAAATCGACCTCTTAAAACTAAAAAAAGCTGATTTTCTTCATGAAATGAAATGAATATGGATTTGCGGTCAACGTTTATGGTAATGGTAATTCCCGCAGTACTTGCCGCGGTAATAATAGTAGTTCAGATTCTGAACGGTTTCATATTTGCTCTGCCCCTTTGGTATACGAATACGACCGGTAGATGGCGTGATCATATCTTCGTACAGAAAACCAGAATGTTGGGTCAGTGCAGTCTACTATGTCGAGAAAATGGCTCCCGTGCGATTTTCGTGTTAAAATGGATTTGTTGACTTAACTTTGTCAATTTGGGTGTGCTGAATCAAAAAAAACTTTGGTTCCGATTTTTCTGACCCCGTCTTCACCCGCCATTTTGAATTTCAAAATGGCCGCCATAGAAAACCCATTTTGGGCCATATTTTTGGCATTTCTACCCCAAATTTGTTGTTTTTTGTCTAACTTTGATGATTTTGGGGTGCTTAATCCAAAAATATTTGGTTCTATCTCTTTCAACCACGTCTTTAGCCACCATTTTGAATTTCAAAATGGCCGCCATATAAAATCCATTTTAGGCTATATTTCGGTAGTATAACACTGAATTAATTGTTTCAATGTCCAACTTTGATGATTCTGGGGTGCTAAATCTAAAAAACTTTGGTTCCGATTTTTCCGATCCCGTCTTCATTGGGGAAATATTTGGGTCTTTCTACCATGATGATTCTGGGGTGCTAAATCTAAAAAACTTTGATCCCGTCTTCTTCCGATCCCGTCTTTTTTTTGGAAATATTTGGGTCTTTCTACCACAAATTTGTTGTTTTCTGTCTATCTTTGATGATTTTAGGGTGCTTAATCCAAAAATATTTGGTTCTACCTTTTCCGACCACGTCTTCAGCCGCCATTTTGAATTTCAAAATGGCCGCCATATAAAACTCATTTTAGGCTATATATTTAAATATTTCTACACTAAATTCATTTCGTTATGTCCAACTTTGAGGATTCTGGGGTGCTGAATCCCCAAAACTTTGGTTCCGATCTTTTTGACCCCATCTTCAGCTGCCATTTTGAATTTCAAAATGGCCATCACAGAAAACCCATTTTTGATCATATTTTGGGTCTTTCTGCCCCAAATCTGTTGCTCTCTGTCCAATTTTGTTGAATTCATTTCGTTATGTCCAACTTTGATGATGAAAAAAAAAAGGGTTCCCATCTTTCTGACCCCGTCTTCAGCTGCCATTTTGAATGTCAAAATGGCCGCCAAAGCAAACCCATTTTAGGCCATATTTTGGTCTTTCTACCCCAAATCAGTTGCTCTCTGTCCAATCTTAATGATTTGGGGCTGCTTAAGTCATTCCACGTTTTCTTCGCGTCAATAAAACATCCGTTGGCCTGTTTCCTTCGTACTTTTGCACAGATTTCCCATACAAACAAGTACACTCCATAAATAATTAATGCAACACACAGGGGGTTTACGGGTGAACGCACAAAGAGTTAATCAAAAAATATTTGGTTATATTTTTTCCACCTCGTTTTCAGCCGCCATTTTGAATTTCAAAATTGCCGCCATAGTAAACACACTTTGGACCATATATCTTGGTTATTTCTACCCGAATTTTATTTTCCTGACCCACTTTGTCAAATTTGTGTGCTGAATTAAAGAAAATTGCTTTGGATTTTTCTGATCAGGTATAAGCCGCCATTTTCAATTTCAGTATGTCCCCCGTACAAAAAAAAACAAAACAAAAACATTTGGGCCACTTTTTCATATTTTTCTGCACCAGATTTGATTTTCCTGACTAACTTTGATATTTTGAGCATGGGGAATAATATAATTTTTTTTTTTTCATTTTGTTTGAACCGTGCCCTCAGCCACCATTCTGGATTTCAAAAGGGCCGCCATAAAACCCATTAGGAATTTATTTTGTATCTTTCTGCCGCAACTATGTTTTATTATGACCAACTTTGATGATTATGGGGTGCTGAATCCCAAAATCTTTAATATTATTGTTTCAACCACACTTTAATCCACTATTTTGCTTTTCAAAATTGTCATGACAGAAACTGTTTGTACAATATTTTGTGACCTTATATAGTTAGAAATTAGAATTTACACGTTTCTAATAAGCGTTGAGGACTACAATTCAAATTTGAGTTGCCATTTCATTGACCACCATTAATCACTGACGTTATCAACTCAAAGTTGAGCTCCTATAGTGTGGT
>BQKZ01008218.1:0-30106 GCA_036244855.1 Temnopleurus reevesii | reverse complement strand
AGCTTTCTCTTGTGGTGTGGAGGCTACGAGTGTGATCATGAAAGGTGGGCCACTCTTGAAATCTACAACATTAGGCAGGTGGCAATCTATTGGGAAATAACAAGACCTTACCACCCAAAAGCTTACCTGACTAATATCACTAGTCCATGCAGCTTTCTCTTGCGGTGTGGAGGCTACCAGTGTGATCACAAGCGGTGGACCACTCTTGGAGTCTACAATCAGCTTGAAGTCAAGGTTATCATGTTCAGAATTGTGATTGGATGGGGAACCAACACCTGTAATAGACGGAAAAAATAATGTCTCAATCCCTATTAGAGTCCTATTAAATGTCATGATGCTAAAACAAATTTATTTGGGAAATTTCCAGTATACCCATTAATCATAACTGACAGAATGAGCTCATTTTAATTTTTGGGTTAAAATTCATTAAAAAATATGATGGAATGATTCCAAAGTATAAAGTTATAAAGTTTCTTGCCAATTCATTGGACTGCTTTACTATCAAAGTCCTATTTTAATAATTTTCTTTTGTGTTTGTATACAGAATGCCACTCAGTTGTTACAACATCAGATGAAAAAATGATGTTTAGGCCACATGTTAGTCTAAAATTTATAGAAAAAGTCAAACTTTGATTTCACATTAGAATTCTATTGCAAGAGAGATTGCATATGGCATGCATTGGGCTTAGATCATCTTTACTTACCATCGTCATCAAACGGATCAAAATCTTCCACTATTGTTGAATCAATCAGAGGTATCTTGCCTCCAACCTAGGGTCAATCATACAAAATATCATTATAATATGTTTTGGGTTTTCTTTGGTTAAAGAATGGATTAATATTTTATCTTTATCATCATTATCATCACCACCATCTTTCTTCATCAAAATGCATGTAGCCAGATTTACTAACTATTGCAACAATTGCTTTAACGTTATTTGGCATCTGGCTTGAGTTTTTGGCATCATTCTCTCCAACCCAATCTTACCCATCCACCTCAGCCAAACAGACTCTTTCAATGGGTTTTTGGTGTGCCTCAGGGTTGCATTATGAGACCTAACTTTGCGAGGTGCAGTTTTCTACCAGATATCCTAGATGTGATGAGGAGATGTTTGGTGAATAGAAAACACTGCCTCACTCCCTTCCTCTCACTCATCACATTCCCCCATCCCTCTCAGCCTTACTGAGTCCATCAATGGGAATGTGGTGTACCTCTGGGTTACATACTAATAATAAGCCACATTTGTATAGCGCCTTATGCCAATGTTTCTAGGCGCTTTAAAAGATTTTTAGAATACATCAAATAAATACAAATTAAACAGGAACATAACTAACTTAAACATAAACATAAACATNAACCCCTTGTGTAAACAAACCACCGCTCTTATCAGCAGGGACTAATCCCTCTGGCTGGGCACTACAGATAAGGCTGTCCCTACAGCATCCAGCTCCCCAAATTAGGGGTTAACTCACGACCCGAGTTATAGGCTCTAACTCGGGTTCTGCAGCTATGGAGGTTTGACGTAATGAGTGCCCTTTAACTCTTTCGTTACAGTGCGCCGCTCAAGCGCGATAGAAATACTACATATTGTACAGCATGCCTTTATCAGCGGCTTACTGATGTCACTGTAAACGAACAAGGATATACAGGGATCCACCAATCAATGAAGCTTGCATATAATATACCCTACGCTAATCTGCATGACCTCTGACCTTCTTTTGAGCTGATGAGAGTGGCTCTCCGTCTGAACACAAAGTAAAAACTTACACTGCTTTCCCTATGTATTCTATATTTTCCCCTAATTTCCTGCATTTTACTCCGTACATATATAGGACAATTTTGAAAGTGAAATTTGGTCGTGAAAGAGTTAACCAGACAGGGCTGTTACAATTGTATAGCAAAGAAATTACATAGCATGCGATGGGCTTACAAAATCTTTACTCACCATCATCATCAAATGGATCAAAGTCTTCCACTATTGTTGAATCAATCAGAGGTATCTTGCCTCCAACCTACGATCAATCACACATAATAACATTATAATGAATGTTAAAGTTTATTTTGGGGGAATAATGGACTAAAGCTTAAATGATGATAAATCAAGCTGTAACAAATAACTCTTTCTGTGTTGCCATAATTCTGAAGGTATAGATTACATTGCCCAAGCCATCAGCTGAGGCGCTACAAACAAAGAAAGCACGCTCCTACTATTGTGTGTACTCCCTGAGTCTACACACAAGAAAACACTTCCCAAAGAAGTGTGTAGTTGTGCAAAAATATAAACAAAACCACCTAAGTGTTAACTGATAAATATATTTCATCATCATCATCAACATTAATTTCTTTTCATCAATAACACAGGCGGCCAGATCTAGCAATTCTTGCAGCAATTTTCTTAAAAGTAGCTTGCTATATGGCTTGAATTTGGACCTCCATCTCTCAAAAAAAAATCAAAATGTTCATATCTTCCTAAGATAACATTTATGAGGGCAAACTCACAGGTGAAAAAAATCAGTTAAATATAGTTTGCTTAGGATATATGCACAGTCCTTGGGCTTATATTCTGATATAGATTTCCTACAGAAGTCCTGGATGTGATGAACAGATGCTAGGTCTCAGCAACTTAGATGACCAGAGAGTTAAGCCAGCTCTATTGATTGGTTTTTAGTGTACATTCTAAAAACTTGGAAAGATGTAGTTTTCCACCTTATGCTCTAGATGCGATGAGATGTTTGGTGAATAGGAAATACTGCCTCACTTCCTCCTTCCGAATTTCCATTTTACCTCCCAAGGTGCCTAAGCAGCTGGTCTATCTAATTGGAATGTGGTGTACCTCAGGGTTACATACTGTCCCCTACCTTAGCTAGATGCAACTTTCCACCTGATGTCCTAGATGTGATGAGGAGATGTTTGGTGAATAGGAAACACTGTCTTACTCCCTCCTTCCGACTCTCCACCTTGCCTCCCAGGGAGCCCAGTCGGCTCCTGCTCTGTCTGGATCTTTCATGAGTCACCTGTATCAGGTTTCCTAAGAAAATTTACAGATAATATTGTTTTAAAACATAGAATACTGGGTAGATCAGCTACAGCTGTGTGCATGAGCAAATGGGAATGTATGTCAGAGAAATTTTACATTGTATTGGTATGAAGTAAACAGACATCAGTCACCATCAATGGTGCAATGGTTTGAAAAGATTAAGATAGCTGATGGGAAGGTGAAAGGCAAACATGCTGAAATTGGAGTGCAGTGATAGCATTGCAGAGTGTGAGTGTAGCCTGGGCATTCAGACCTTGCCTCATCTTCTGAGTTGCAATACAATGCAACAACCTTCCACCTAGTGGGACCTGGCAGTGGGGGTACAATGATAGCTCTGCAGAGTGTGAGTGTAGACTGGGCATTCAGACTATGTTTCATCATCTGAGCTGCAATACAACGTAACAACCTTGTACCGAGAGGGACCTGGCAGTGGTGAATAACATGATCTTGCATGTACTAAACATCAGAAAATTGTTATATGATGACTTCTTTTTCTGTTGTTGTACAGTCAACGTCACTGTGTATTACGTGATGATGATCAATGAAGCATACTGCTTTTGCATAAATATTGCATTGGTAAAAAAAAATGACAATTCAATCAAAAGTTCCATGGTGTATTTGAAGGAATCTTAAACCAGTCCTTACCTTGTCTTACAAACATTTGTTGGACATCAAGAAGAAGATCGCATCCTTCCACTATCATCCGCTCAATAGACATGTTCCGTCGGATGCTCTCGGTCTCTGACACCTCATCGTGCATGACCTGTGAATCACAAAAGACAATACCAATAATCAGATTTAGGCCTTTGGGGGCAATAGCAACTACTATGATAACAAATATGATTAGTAAATTTTATGCTGGATTCTTATCTTAAATTGTATGATAGCTTTTGATAGCTTTTAATGTATTCATGTTTTTCAAACTAAATTCTTGTCTGATGTTTACAATCCGTCCATCCTAATGTGAACAATAATGTATACTAGTTTACTTTTTGTCTGCACAGTTCTGCTAAAAAAGTGGTCTTTTGACAGTTTTACTGTGAATAAATATATGCAATTTAATAAATTACACTATTCCAATCATTACATTAATACATCTATTACTAACTGGTGCTTACTAAAAGAGTATAGATTCCTAATCACAGATGATTCCAAAGAAGTTACATCTGTATTGATGTCTGAATTTCTTTAACCTCAATAGCATTTTAGATTACTATCTTTGGAATTAGATTCTGACTGCTTTTGGATAGAGAAATTTAGTAATAACAAACATTTGGTACAGAACATGAATTTTCAATCAATTTCTACCACTCTCACCAATAACACATTATAAACTATTTCCGCAAAATAAAGTCTGTCACAGACAATAGAGCATTACACCGTGTATTGATGTGCAGACACAACAAGCCAGTTCCGATTTGAATAGCATTACACTGTGTATTGAATTGTGCAGACACAACAAGCCAGTTCCGATTTGAATAGCATTACAAAAGAGCATTGAATTGGTGTTCAACTTAATTTTTCGGAAATAGATTATATTGTGTTCAAAGCTTAAACTTAATAAATGTCTGTTGTCTGTAATGCCTTTAAAATAAATACATATTGGAACTCAAGCTATGACCGGCACAAACAAATAAATTGTTGATTTCTCACCCTTGACAACTCTTCAAGTTTAAGTTTAGCATACTCCAAACTCTTGCGCTCCACATGGTCATGAGGTGTGTGTGCAAGCAGCTCATGTAGAGAGATGATATACCTTGGCACCTGAATGTAAATGAAAAGAAAGACCTCATTCTAGTTATCTTCATAATTGGTGATTTTTATACACTACAACCCTACTTCAAACTGTTACTGACAGTATGTTTATGGAATAGGCCAGTGGTTCATGTAGACAAATACACCTGGTCACCTGGAAATAGAATCGAACATATATTATCCTTTTCATTTTTGTGACCTTTTGTCAAAATGATATTCTTGAATCATGTTATTTTTACTGTATCAGGAAATTATGTTGTATGCAGAAGAAAATAAATAAACTAAACTAAAAAAAAAACCATCTGGTGAATTGGTAACATTTTTCGAACAACATATTGACTTTTTGCCCCATATATTTAATATTAAGCCAATGAAAGAAAGATATTTTGCCAAATAAGCATATTTGTAAAGAAAAGTAAATTTCACATTTGTCATTATTTTAGAACTGAAATATGTGGAAACTATAATAGAGCTGTATTTATCAAAGGATATGACCGTGATACAAAGAGTCACTAATAAGCTCTATTTATATTTGTATTCCTATTCATCATGTAAAAACAGATTCACTCCATTCATGCACCGGCAATTTTATTTCATTTTTTTGGCAGCGGTGCATGCAGCATGTTGAATAAAGTCTCAAATCATTGTGACTTTAGCTTTGAAGTTCAATCTGACAGTAATAAAGTTATCCGCATGGTCAGTGTCTATATACTATTGAAGGACAATTGCACTTCATAGCCCATTTCATTCCTAGACCAAAATTTGACTGTCATATGTACGACATGAATGACAATATCTGACTTATGAGTGCTCAATTTATTGGATAATTCCTAAAAATGGATTCAGTACGATTTTACTGGTGGGTATAAGAAAGGTTTTAAAATTTTTGTCTATTAATCTGATTCTTTAATATCAAATAGGAAATTGCAACTGATTTATTCTTTATGAATATTAATAAAAAGTCTATTGATTCTGTGTCTAGACAAATCGATATCTGAAATATTAAAAGCCTCTGTGATTTATCTCTAAGTGGTGATGTCAAACTCAAGTCCAATGCACTTTAAGTCATACAACAAATGCTTGTTAACGAGTGGACACGACACTGTCTATCAACCTTCAAACTCAGCATTGGAGTGCTAAATGTCAGGCAAAATTAAAATATGGTTTTGTAATTGCATGTAGGAGAGTTGAATCCCCTGTTGATTCATGCACTAGAATATATGCTTATGAATATCGACTTGGAGACATGAAGCGCGGCGGCGGGTTGCAGCGTAGGTGAATTAGAGCAGAAGCAAACAAGAGCCGGACGCTTAGCAAATAGGACCGTACGCTGTCAGGTTGAGGCAAGAGGGGAATTATTACACTCTGTTCTGTGTGTGGTTGCCATGGCAATTTGTGTCCCAGTGAACCAATCATTATCATATGCCATCAGTCTTCTTGTCACTCTCCCTGCCTATCTAACTTTGGTTAAAAGTGAAAATAAGCGGCGAATATATGAATTGTAAGAACCTATGATGCTGAATCAAAGCAAGAAAGGTTGCTTTTAATTATTCCTGTTTCTTTAACACAACCATTGTGATAATCACTGTCTCAAATTAAAAAGCTAAATATAGAATATAAAAGACAACAAAAGACAACAATATCACCTGTGTTTTTGGTCCATTCATGAGGTTTAATTACACAGATATTTGAAAAGTGTGAAGTAGAATGATTCATTTTGTATCTTCTATTGAGTACACTCAATCACATTATATCATATTTTTATATAATATGATACTGTAAGTGTTAAAAAGATATAGCTGGGTTCAAAAGTCCACCAACCCCCTCAATCATTGCCCATGCAATATTATCAATTACTTTTGATTAGGACACCAATGAGATTTTTTCATGAATGGTTTTATCTTCAGAGCACTGATTATTACCTGCACGTATAATGAACGATCAAAGTCAAGACAATGTGTGTTTCCTCAATCCCGCTATTGATTACTTCTCGTCAGCTCTATGTTAGAACCAGAAGGGAATTCACATACCATATGTCACAGTGCAAATGCCCTTTTAGCTCTAAAAGAACTGACGTGCCACCCAATATCTCAATTAATCACCCCACTTCAATATTGAGATAACCGATGGACAGCGTTGAAAACACTTTGTACATCAATTACTGACAACACAATGCAATCTGTGTCAAGCAATTATGTTAGAATGAATTCACTGAAATGATGATTCACCAGTTTCATACACAAGAGATCCATGAGTTTATCATTTTTGTTGCACTAAATGATATTTTTTTGCATATGACTTACATTGGAAAAAGAAGCAATCCATTGCCTTGGATTCTTCCAATGAATGTCATATATCATAATATCTTTTAGATAAGATTCATTGCCTAAAGACCAACATTTGCTAAAAGTATAAACATTGAAACAAAAATTTGTTGTTGCTTGTTTGCCAATTCAAGGGGCTGACTCTCGTCTTTCAACCAGAGGGTTGCAGTTTCAAATCCTACCCATGGTGTTAATTTCCTTCAGCAAGAAATTCATCCAGTGTCCTGCACTCAACCCAGGTGAGGTGAATGGGTACCTGGTAGGAATATATATTCCTTGAAATGTCATGTGCCCTGGTGTACACAGGCATAAGCCAGGGTAATAATAATGCAAAGTGCCTTGAGCACTCAGCAGAGTAGATACATGAGTTATATAGATTGCATCTATTATTGTAATTATTAATATTACTTTTTATTGCACAGACAAGCAAATTGGAAAAAAATGTGCCATAATGCACAGCAGTGCAGTCAAATCATGCAATTCACCCCATGGGGTGCACTGCATCATTATGTCTCAAATCATCTTGGTAAAAGACTGCTCGTACTTTGCATCCTGCATTAAACTACTTTTCTTTTTTTCTTTTTTTTTTGTTACAGTTGTGAAGCTTCCGGTCTTAACTAAGGCCATTTTAACATGAAGAAAAGCTCAAAGAATCATCAAGCTGAGTAATTTTTCTACTTTTAATTGAATTTTATTGGAGCAATTCTGAACAAAAATTCACCCCAAACTATTACGTTTTGCTTGGCTTATGTTTTAAGAATTTTAAGGGTATAGGGGCTGCTCCTACAGCGATATGCAATATATTAATATGGTGTACCATTATCATTATCATTTTTATCATTTTGACAGTCATGAGGGCTTAATTTCCTGTTCCCCCATGTTTTTCCTATGCTGGATGAAATGTGTGGTAATGCACTTTATTCAAGATTAGCTTGAAACATTTTTTGTGCAACTAAAATAAAAATGGAAACACAGCCACGTGCACTCATCACCAGGATACAGAGCTTGTTCAGAAAAGAGATTTATGAGCAATAGGGGAAGGGCCACATTCTCGAGATATCCATTGACTTCCGTTCTTGACATTCATGTGCTGGGCTGTTAATCATAGATGCACTTGTCTAGTATGTGCGGCAAAGACAGATATATGTCCTGCCACCTGCCTTGATTTAGCTACGATGTCTGTTCACATACGGTGCCCTAAAACAGAGATTATTTTTAAATCATTCCGCACAAATATACAGTATGAGAAAAATTTAGATGGAAACAAATCAAATTTAAAATCATTTAGCAATATTAATCTGTATCTTCATTAAATGGGACTTCACAATCTTTCATTTATACTCGGTCCTAAAATATCTATCCATGTGTTTGAAACTTACAAAAATCAAAATATTCAAAACGTAATTCACCATGTTTATAGAATATAATTCAACATTTTATTAAATGAGCTTCAAATTTATGATGAAGCGCAACAATATAATACACTTTAATTTTCATTCAAATGCAGTACTGATGTCTTAACTGAATGCAATTACATTGTAACCTTGTGAAAACAAACTGTAGGCTTATATTTATAAAAAAAAACATATTTTATCATAAATATATTTCAACATTTATCAGGGAGCAGTACTAAGTAGTGGGTTCTTATCTTTACAAGGAAGCAATTCCATGCTGTAACATATATATTTAAACTAGCTTTGTTGGAAAAGAAGAGAATTATGCAATAAATATACAAGGCTCATCACAACAAAAGGGCCCTTAAGCCTTGCAGTAGTGTGACGTCACAATGAGCTTCTAAAAACGGCTGTGTTTAGAGTCACTCCAAGGTCATTTAAGATTAGACGACAAAAATATAACAAGAAATTACGCAATGATTAGGTCATAAAAATTGTTGCTAGCGCTACAGGACACTAGTTTCAATATTCTGACCTTTATTCAAAATAGTGACTTGCACAAAGCCTAACTCTTCCATGGTCCTATTAAAGCTATTTGAAATGTCACGTAACTGTACAGAATTTCAGCGTATATTATACACATAAGTCATAGGGTCCTTTTATTGCGAAAAGCGTCAAATTCAAATCTTTGTCAGGATTCATTTAATATTAAGGAAAAGTCAAGTGTGTCCATATCTTCATTAGATAAAAGCTTATACTCAGTCACAAGATACCCCCAATCTTGTACAAGTTACTAGTTCACATTCTTCATAGCTTTAACAAGTTGTAGTCCAAATAATGAATACTTTCAGATTCATGCAAGAAAGCAGTCAAATTGTTGTTGTTGTGTTAAATTCATTTACATGTGCAGTGAAGTGCAGTTTATATTCTCTAAAATATATCAATGTAACAAGTAACAAGCTGATTAAATAGGTAAATTCACCAATTAGCTTCATATTTACTATAATAATGCATTTATCTCTTTCATTAACATTTTTTTTTCAAAAGAATGCTCCTAAATTGTACACAAATTGATGTTTCTTAAAAGTCAAATGTGTTCATATCTGCATTAGACAGCAATTTATATTCTGCAACAAAATACCTTCAAATCATCAAAAGTTAGTTGTTCATACTATGAAATATTTTTTCCAGATCTTCATCAAAAGACTCCCATTGAATTTAAAAACAAATTAGGATTAATTTCAGGTACCATCTTTATTTTTAGGATATTTATGTTATCCAAAAATGTATTTACATCTTTGTCCAAATTTTCTTGCAAAGTATACACGTACATTACACCGTATGAATTGCATGTATATTCTTAAACATCTTCTTAGAAACCTTTGCAAGTTTAGCAAATGGATATTTACAATAGAATAATTACTACCGAACAATCTGTTTTCATCGAAAAAATACACAGTATGTGATAATTGATCTCTGTGGTGAATTATTTCTGCACTTTAGAGTATTAATGATTTTCCTTCATCATTGGAATCGCCTTATCTCTATGATAAATCATCTTCAAAGGATTTTAGATTGTGACAGTTGAGTGTTTGATGAGCTATTTCCTGTCATTTTTTGATGTCCTACTGTGCTTATCATCAGTTTTCAATGTCAGTATCACCGGGCCATGCAAAAGCCATCTGGATCGATGGCCAACCCCTGCAATTGCTGTGAAATCATCTAAGGAACACAAAGTTGAACTGGAGACGAGTAATGGATATGCAGGCAGATTGTTGGTGTTTGAATTTATTAACCCTTTTTGAGTTGCAATAATTTTAAAGGTCAGGATTACATTGCCTAAGCCACCTTCTTAGGCACTGCAAACAATAGATAGCAGGCAATGGCTATTGTTTGTACTCCCTGAGTTCATTCACGAAAGAGAACTTCCTATAGATGTGTGTGGTTGGTTGTACAAAAATGAGAACAAAACAGAGTATTTACTCTGATGAGGTGTTTGATATTTTATTGTTCCGTCAACAGAGAGTCAGATTTGATGTAAGGTTAAAATACTAATAAGGAATTTTATCTGAGGACATGTAAATGACCAAAATATTGCTGTAAAAACATAATGAATCATTTGGAATAACTGATAGCTGGTATTAAAGTTCATGACAAGTGTATGTTCTTTCCTCAATTAGTGTATAATTGAAGCATCGTTAAAATTCTTTTTTATTTGTTGTATAATTTGCTTAATATAATATTTACGTTTATGATTGTATTTTCCTTTATATAAACAGAATATTGATTTTTTATGGCAATGAATTTTGATAAATCAATTTACAATTTACATAATCTTGAAATAGCCGAATAAGTAATAATAATTATAATTAATAACCACTATCCTTCTTGAATGCATTTTTGTTTAAGTGCTCTGATCGCAACCTAAACTATTCCAAGATAACAGCAACCATGGATGGTCATTCATTGTCGGTACATCAACAGCAAACAGTACTTTTCCATGCTATGATTGTTGGTTTATGGAGATAACATACACACCCAGTAAGTTGCACAGCTCAAGACAACCTTCTTATGGTCATTGCCATGGTTACGGCATGTCACCTCACATTGTAATCACAAAATGGTAACGCCCATTGTGAGAAAATATTAACTCTTGTGGTGGACAGAGGATGGTTCCCACATGTACATTTTTTCATATTTCAATCAGAGAGTCCTGAAAAAAATCATTACCAAGAAAGGTATCATTTTACAAAGTAAATGCATCTGTCCACTCAACAAGCTGACGAGGTGTATTCTTAGCCATAATTGCTGCTATCTTTAGCCTGATGTAGATCATTATCTAGTGGTGAAGAAACACCCACTGGTGATACTTCATCTATCTATAGTCATATTGATTCAGCATACTGTGGTTACAAAATAATGATGACATATTATCTTCAAAGTTCAATTCTTTCAACTAAGCAGAGCTTGTTAATTGCGCTTTTGTTATATTTAGGGCTTAATTGTCATATCAGTTTCGTTCATCTTCTGAATAGTTACACTGCAGGGTGCATATCACATAACAAATGTTCTTCCCTAATTGGCTCAAATATAGCTACTTTCAAGTATTCATATATATAATCCTAACATTAATAGACTTTGTCTTTAATTTGCAATTCTTGGTTGCATACCTGGCAACTATTATAAGAACTGTATATCTAACTTAGTAACCCTCCTATGTTTGATTATACATTACATCCATATGTTAAAGATATTTTGGAAGTTTCACATTTAGAAGAATTTCAAATTGAAATAAAAATTAAACTTAAGAATGCTTCATGCAATGTAACAGATGTGGCACGCTATTTTCAACTGAACTTACACACACATACTCAAAACAACAAACAAGAAATATCTCCCACTGTACCAAAAGATATTAAAACAGTACATCTCCAATCTTAAATACTTGAGTTATAGCTGGTCGATGTCATTGTTTTTCAACAGTTCTGTTCAATTATGTGACGAACATGATAAAGAATAACCCATGGAAATCTTTGCAGCTCTGAATTTGCCCACTCTACATACATCAAACGATATTCCCCATGTATGCTGGCTATATGCTGAGATATATTCAAAGCGTATAGGCACACCGGTAAGCTATAGTGTGCAATAAACCCCCATTAAGAATGAGCGCAGAGGCCATCCGAGCCTCCCTAGGTCATCTAAAATGCTATTCAAGCTGAGATGGAAATATCTAGAGCGTTCAGTGAACTCTGGTACAGTTAATGTGTAATTAGATATAGACTTGTGGCAGTAGGTAGTGCCAACGTGTAGTTAGAGAAGGGGATAGTAGGACACATGATGAAACGGGCATACAACATGGAGAGATAGTAACAGAAAGAGAGAGAGTATGTGTGTTTATAGAGAGGTAAGAGTCGTGAAAGAAAGGAACAGGGATTCTGGAAGAGATGAAAGAGAACAAGCATGGAAATAGATTTAAGGAAGTATGCATGTGTGTGGAGGTGTTGGTGTATGAGTGTGTGAAAGAGAGAGAGAGAGAGAGAGAAAGGGGGAGAGAGATATCAAAGTGTTAAACTTTTTAAAAAGGAGACAGAGAAACTTAACAGGGAAAGAGGAACCAATAGAATAATAGAAAGAGTAGTCAGATATAGGTCAAGAAAGGAGACATATGGTCATATATTGTAAAAGGGGAGGGAGATACATGTAAATGCTATAAGCATGGAGAGGCTGGTGAAAGAGACATATCAAGAGATGATTAAGGGGACTGGAAAAAGAAAGGAGTACAGAAGAAGGACATGGGATATGTTAAAGTAATGGAGGGCAAGAGTAGAAGGAGAGAGAGTAAGAAGATGGGTAGGGAACAAATACAATGGAGTTGATAAAGAACAAGAGAGCTTGAATATTTATAGTATAGATTACAACAAAAGTTCCTACAAACCAATTAGTGTTCAATTAGTATTACGCTGACTGCATCTTTCTGGAAATGTCTGGAGACCTGTTTCATTGTCATTATCATTTCAACCGCAATGCTTACCTGATGCATAGGATACGTGAGGAATGTCTCGAGTGACCTGGCTTCACACACAGGTTTCATATTGTGTAAAGAGCTGATTAAAAGCCAGGTTCTAATTACATTCCTTCATTATCATCATTATCACCATTACCATCATCATTACCATCATCATCATCATTATCACCATCATCATCATCATCATCATCATAATCATAATCATCATCATTATCATCATAATCATCATCAATCATCATCAATCATTATCATCCTCATCATCAATCGTCATCATCATCATCACCATCATCATCATCATCATCATCATCATCATCATCATCATCATCATCATCATCATCACCATCATCAATCATCATCCTCATCACCACGATCAAAATGCTTACCTGATGCATAGGATACGTGAGGAATGTCTCGAGTGACCTGGCTTCACACACAGGTTTTGTCTCATACTGTTTTAGAAGCTGATTGAAAGCTGGGTTCTGCTTGCACTCTGCTAGCACCTGTAAGCTATAGTGATGATTCCTCACATACTCATTGTAGATACTCAGCATGGGAAGCAGCATGTCAAACAAGTCACCTGAAGGAGGAATCACATCAAATCAAATCANGTTTGCACCCTGCCAGCCCCTGTAAGTTACAGTGATGATTCCTCACATACTAGTTGTAGATTCTCAGCATGGGAAGCAGCATGTCAAACAAGTCACCTGAAGGAGGAATCACATCAAATCAAATCAATCTAAATCAATTAAGGACCATATCAAATTCAATTGATAAGATGTGCTTGTCTTCCACCAGCATTTGTAGGGTGTAATAATTTCTCTATACAGTAGTTGTTGAAGATAAGCAGTATTAAATGTTAAACACATGACCTGTGTCATGTGTTTTCCAAAAATCAATTCAATTCAAATCAAAGCCAAATCATAATGGATTTGATAATTTAAAGTCTGTTTGGTACTTGAATATGATTGCATACTATCAGCACCTGTAATCTGCAGTGGAGATTCAAGTCAATTAATTCCATTTTGCTTTCCTTAACAAAACATAAAGAAGTACAATGTAAAATATCTAAATTCATTTTTTTAAGATTTATAAATACAAAAGAAAGTCAGAAATTATAAAAAGCCAGGCTCGATGAAAATGATCCCAATAAATATGAACAAAGTTATAAAAATGAGCATGCCAAGCAGGTCATCTGAGAGGTGAAACAAAATTAAGCAAACTAAGTGCAATGTGTATGTTAATTTATCATTTTTTTTATCTATTATTTATTCATCATTAAAGAAGATTAGAAGAAACATGATTATGACATGATAAGTACAACATCACTTTCAAAAAGAAAATTAAAATATCAAGAGAGATGGTAGTATTGAAGGGGCTGCTTTGGTGTGGAAAGGGCCGTATATTTTCAGAGATGAATATACAATACACATTCAATTATGTTTTTACTCATATTTACTACCAAACTTCACCCAAAATTGCAATTTTCAATTGAAACCAAAATTTTTTTCTTTGCTGGAAAGTATATTCACGCTGGAGTTGTTTGCTATATAGTTTTGACTCTTAACTCATAATCATTTTAGGTTGATGTATATATTCCATCAAACCTAATCCAGGCCTTTGATCACGTTTGTTTTGATATTTTCAAACATACGTGTATCATCTTGGCAAAACCTCAGAGATCGAGGCATCACAAAAATTGTACGTGACTGCGGGTAAACCATCCAAAGATGCATTTGGAAGTCGTCATCATTAGCAAGCGTTTGACGGGTAGAGAGTGAGTGTTTGAAGACAAGCGAGGCAACATAATGGGTCTTCTATGTATCCAGGGTATACCCCTGTCCTATTTATCACTAGCCATGGAACACGAGAAGAGCCTCGGCCCTTTCGTGAACTCTCCTGGCGTGCTCGCTGCATGTGAGGTGTGATACCTGATCTGTCAGAGGTTAGTATGCTATGTTGGGTTGTTGCAAGAGGGGAAGTGAGACCAAAATAGTCCTATGTGATGTTTCTTGTCTGCTAGCTAGCTATTACATATTTTTATTGAAAGAGAAATCATCTAGTTTTTTACTTTACGCTTTTAAATGGCCATCATAAGATGCATTAAAGGGCATCTGAGGTCCCAAAATATAGTTTGCATATCACTTAGATACATAACATTAATAACTTTATCTGATATGATGAGGGTTTCTAGTTAAGGAATAGAAGCAAATAAACGTCTTTTTCAAGATCAACACATGGGAGGTAAAAATGAGCTAGGCTCAGGTTGGTGCTTTTTGAACGTATGCAGTCCCTATTTGCTAATACATGTATTAGTTGTACTAGTCACGTTTCGATTTATCATGAGAAACTTTCAATTTTTAAAATTCAATATTTCAGAAACTAAACACTTTCGTAATCTCATTTTAATAGTTTTAAGGAATGGGTTTTGTGTATACTTCCATGTTTCAAATTATCATTAATAGCCTCAACTGCCTCTAAAGAAACTGTGTTGTGCCTAAAATTTGGAAGGGCTGACAGCTGTCCACATGAAATATTGATGAGATGAATTGTTCTGTAATTTTGGTGTCTTCTCTTGTGAATGACACTTTCTTCTATAAAATAGATTTTATTCAGCTGTTATGGCTTTTCACATTTCATTTTCCAAGCTAAATAATACTCCAGAATGATGGCATGCCTATGATAGGAGACCTCATTAGGCCTATTTTCATGTTCTCTTAAAATTAAAAAAAGGCTCTGTAGATGATTTTTCGAGCATGATTCTGCATACTTTTCTTTACTTGGTCTTAGTTGAGGCCAGAATATACAGTGTATATAAATCATTGGCTCATCAACGTAAAATACACATTATCTTAAAGCATTTACAGTATATACATCACGTAAATGCCAACTCAACTGATGCTCATAAAGATATTGGCCTGTTGTTGCAACATTTAAATATAAAAGTCAGAATACATGCAAGAATCATGAGCTATTACTTTTATGCATGTAAAGTAATTTGTGAATATATTAGCGCAATCCATTTAATTGTTTTCATTTTGACTGCCATTATTAATCTATACCTTTAAAATAAAAAATGAAGTCAAAGATTGCCGCTCATCCAGCTTTGACTGTTTTATGAATACTAGTTTCAAATCTACAGTAGATTGGGCAACAGGTTGTTTCTATTAAAACATTTAAAGAATACTGTTTCACTCATATCATTAAATCAAATGATATTTATAGACATGCATCAGTTAAAAAAACGTGTACAAATGCGATAGAAGGATTAGGATAATTCTTTCCAAAACTTTCAATGGTACCTGAACCCCAAAATATTAATTTGCTAGTTGGTACTATATACATAACCAACTTCCCTAAACGTTCAATGGCATTGAAAAGGTGTTTAGCTTTTAAGAACATTGAGCTCTACAAATTTAATGTTTTTCATAATTTCAAAAGACGACATGTTCGAAGACTACATCACATGGTTAAAACATAGGGAAATGCACGCAATGAACGCACACACATTTAATGCTCGACCCCTGACCCTACGTACGCGATAACCAGATGTTGGTGATTGTACTTCATGGACAGATACAGATACAGATACACATTCAAAGTGCTATTCACAGAGTCTAACTTGAATTGAGACTTTGTGAACTGATTGTGAACAAGGTGCAATTTGACTCTAAATCCATATCATGTCAGAAAGAGTTTTGGGGGGTTAAAAATAAGGTGCCATATAAGTTATATTTTTTTAACCTTAGATATGATGTTAGGAAATATTGGTTACCTTAACAAAAATGTAGTGACAATAGAGCTTTGCAAAGATAAGGTTCATATGGTACTCACTGGTACTAATGGTAATCTACATTATCATTTGCATTAGATAAGGAAGGTAACATTTCTAACTTTGATCAACAAGCTTCACAATTTGTATCTTTGGTTTGAAAGAGGTTCATCGTGGCTATCGTTCCCCGCCGAGGCGGCCGCCGGTATCTTGTTCTAAACACCAAACAATCTGAAAGCACTTATGACCAGGCAGTTGGAATTTTTCAGAGAGACATAATATTTATAATGATAATGACAAGCAATACATGCACAGTGTTATTTATGTCACTTACCAAGGACGAGCTTTGGCCAATGTTCCATTCTGGCACTTAGTCCCTTGTAGAAGATTTGATGCAAGAAGAAAATGGTTTCACTAAGAAATAAAGAGGAAATAGAAAAATCATAATGGCACATTGCTAAACTGGTATAGTTATAAATTGATGCAAGATTTGATGCAAGAAGAAAATGGTTTCACTGTAAAACAAAAAAGAAATGAAAAAAAATCATGATGGCACATTGCTAAACTGGTATAGTTATAAATTGATGCAAGATTTGATGCAAGAAGAAAATGGTTTCACTATAAAACAAAGAGGAAATGATAAAAAATCGTAATGGCACATTGCTAAACTGGTATAATTATAAATCTTCAATCATTACAAGTGCATATTATTGCAGCTGGATAATTGGATATCATTTTGCAGGAAACATATCTAAGCAGTGTTTCACTAAGTTGCAAATGACTTTTAGCATGACTGGCATCAGTTCTTGTGCAGAATGATTGAGAATCTTATGTGTATTGCACTTTTTAATGTTCTCTAGTCTTATATTAAAGTCATTCTTAAATGTAAGAATGCCTTAGTGAAACATTACTTGGATGTAAAAAATTAATCTGCAGTGATGTCATTCAGAATTTATCAGAGGGCCTGAAAATATAATGCTACATTTTCTACACAAAAATGCTGAGACTATGACCTGAAAACAAATTGCCAGGGCCTGGAATCAGGATTTTTCCAGAAAAACTGGCATTTCAGAATCTGTTAATGATTCTTAGAATCAGAATTTCTTGAACCCAAGTAATTGGATGATATCTTGTATGATTGCAATAAGCATTGTTATTAAAATGAGACTGAGACAATNTAGAACATTGAGCTCTACAAATTTAATGTTTTTCATAATTTCAAAAGACGACATGTTCGAAGACTAAATCACATGGTTAAAAAATAAGGAAGTGCCCACCAAGAACAAACACGCATTCAAAGTGCTATGCACAGAGCCTAATTTGAATTTAAGCTCTGTGTGTTGATTATGAACAAGATGTTCATTTGCTCTAAATACTTAAACAAGTACTGTATAAGCTGAAATTTTCGCGGTGGTTTTATTTTTGCTAATTTCGCGGTTATGGCCTCGCGAAAATTTCCACTCAATATGATGCACATTAATTTGTATACAAACACTTTAAAAAACGTGAAAATAACAACACACCAATGTGTCAAACTGGTCAGAAATCGCGAAAATAGCTGTACGCCAAAATATTGGCTTATAGAGTAATCCATTTCATGCCAAATAGAGTTATTTTGGGTTTAAATAAAGTGCTATACAAATTGTATAGTTTTTTTTACCTTAGATGATTTTAGGAAATACTGGTACCTTATTAAATACAAATGCAGTGACACTAAGGCATTAAAAATACAATATTACTAGGTTAATATATGCATTAGACAAGGCACGTAATATTTCTAACTTTGATCACACTAGCTTCAAAATTTGTATCTTGCTCTAAACACCCAATGATCTGATAGCATTTAGGACCAGTCAGCAGGAATTTCTCAAAGAATCACAATATTTATTTTGGATCTGATACTAGCCTTTCAACTACAGAGTTCAGTTCGAGTCCCAACTATGATGTTAATTTCCTTCAAAAAAGAAATTCATCCACATTGTGCTGCTTTTAACCCTGGTGAGATGAATGGGTACCTGGTAGGAATATAATTCCTTGAAAAGTTTATATGCCTAATAGCTGTACTCCTAAAGCCAGGGTAATAATGCTACAATTGTAGAGCGCGTAAGGACTTCTTATGAAGAGGTGATAAGCGCTAGATAAAAGCTGTTCATTATTATTATCATTATTATCATTATTACTATTGTTATGTATGCTATGATAATAATGATAGCCAATACATGCACTCTATTATTTTATTTAGTAATAGTTTCAACTTACCAAGAACCAGCTTTGGCCAATGTTCCATTCTAGCACTTAATCCCTTGTAGAAGATTTGATGCAAGAAGAAAATGGTTTCACTAAGAAAATAAAGAAGAAATAGAACCAAAATATAGAATCATTGAAAGATAATGCATTGATAAATTGAAATAATTATAAATCTTCAATTATACAAGTGCATATCATTACAGCTGAAGAATTTGAAATCATTTTGCAGAAAACACATCTGGGTGGCGTTTCACCAAGTTGCAAACATTTTGAAGCATGACTGGTATCATCAGTGTGAAGGCGCCGTGGTGTAGTGGTCATGACTCTCACCTTTCAACCAGAGGGTCGTAGGTTCGAGTCCCACCCGGAGCGTTAATTTTCTTCAGCAATAAATTCATCCACACTCTGCTGCACTCAACCCAGGTGAGGTGAATGGGTACCTGGCAGGAATATTTAATCCTTGAAACGCCAAGTACGCTAATGAAGTGGTTGCCGGGCTAAAGCCAGGGTAATAATGCTGCAATTGTAGAGTGCCTAGAGAATTCTTCATAAAGAGTTGATAAGCGCTATATAAAAGTCGTTCATTATTATCATTATTACTATCAGTTCTTGTGCTGAAAGATCAAGAATCTCAAGTGTATCACACTCATTAATATACTCCAGTCTTTCATTAAAGCTGTTCTCAAATGTAAAAATGCCTTAGTGGAAAATTCTACTCGGATGTCAGAAAATTAGTCTACAGGGATGGCATTTGGAGTGAGCCAGACAGTCTGAAAATCATCTATAATGCAACATCTTATAAACAAAAATTTTGAAACTATGACCTGAAAACAAATTGCCAGGGCCTGAATTCAGACTTTTGTCGAAAAATTTGCATTGCAGAATCTGTTGTTGATTCTTAGAATCAGAATTTCTTGAACCCAAGTAATTGGATGATATCTTGTATGATTGCAATAAGCATTGTTATTAAAATGAGACTGAGACAATAATCTTATAACGTAAAAAAGTAAGTTTAACAAGAAAACTTCTATTTGTCTATAAAATACTGAATAAAATAAGTTGTTTACCATTCATAATTTATTATTTGTTATTTTTTATGCGGTAATGATTATCATCACGCACAAGATACATTTAGCATGAGAAGAAAAAGGAAAGAAACAAAGAAAATGATATAATTACCAGTCATAGAGAAAAACAAAAAAGAATTCAAAAGGAAATTAGAATAAGAAAAGGGGAAGTAGCAAATAAGAAATTTTGCTTCAAAGAAAAAAGATGTTTAAATATTATATGTTCTATGAAATATATCTTGCCATTTTAACAGTTCTTGCAATTGCCTTTACTGTATACAAAGAACGTGAATCAATAAATTCATTTAAATGGAGGGGGAAATGACCCGACTTGTTAGGTACAACTATAAAATATCCAACAAATGGAAGTGGATCTGATGCTTTACTTCCTCGCAAGATGACAAAGCAATAAATTTCTCCACAGAGCCGCAAAATTGCCAAAGTTGTTAACTATACCCCATCAAGAAAGCTATCAAATGAAGGGAGACCTGTTACTGTAGATATTTCCTGAGACGAGCTTGCTTCTCTTGATGGGTAATTTATGCATGCCCCATAAATTTTAATATTCACTGGCATGCCCCGGGCGCCAGGCAAGCGTTGTTTGCATCTCCATATCGTTCCTACACACAAATGATTTATGCATGAGAGGAAATATTTGTAGGTATTATAACCGATGGAGGTTTAGGTACATGCATGCAATGCCTCGGCTCTTTATAATATGCATTTTCATCTTTTCTTGTTACCCCTCAATTCCTTCCGCTTCATGTAATTGGAATATTCATATAGCTCTCACGGGATCATCTTAAGGGAAGTGCCTTTTTCTTGTCAAATTCTCCTCCTCCATTGCCCCCTCTTCTCTCTCTCTCTCTCTCTCTCTCTCTCTCTCTCTCTCTCTTCTCTCTCTCTCTCTGTCTGTGTCTTTCTCTCACTCACCAAATAATTATCCTTAACATCCTAAAAATCTTAAATATTCCTTGAGGGGGCATAAGCACTCACCATTTTGAAAAATCAATCATGTCTTTGTGATACCTTTGATCCTGGTATTTTTTTAATCCGGAAATTTTGGATTTCTATTTCTTATGTATTTCCTGTGTGAGGCTACTCGCAGGCTATTCAGCTTCTATACGCTTTTAACTCAAGCTCTTTTCATTTCTTGTTTAAATTGCCTTATAATACTCCATTACTTGGTAGAAATGTCAAATCATTATTATCATTATCATACTAAGCATGAACACTCAATTTGAATGAAAAGGGTCTTTGTGACAATATCACCATTTCTCAACGGCTTTGAATGTTTAGATATCCTTGATGTTCAAATCAAGAAGAATCAAATTGCATGATCTTGGCTGTTTTGTTGGCTTCTGTTTCCGGAAATTACATGCAAAACACAATGTCGTCTTTTTGATAACATTCTAAAGTTCACAGGTAAGCTACAGAAATTAGAGCTTGATGGGGGCAAAAACCGTCAACAGGAAATAATGTTTACACTGTAACAGAGAGAGAAATCAATACTTGGTGAGATTCTTGTTTCGGGAGCTGTGATTTATAAATCTATAGGTAATTGTATTGAATTTCTATAAATCATTGAACTTCCTCTCTTCGGAAATGATTAAAATATATTCATAATCCAGTCGGTACAATATTTGCTTCAATTATTATGTTTTTCTCAATAATGTTTGTTAGCACAGTGAAAAACAAATCGCACTTTCATCACATTCACCTATGTGCACACTTTTTATTTTATCTAAAGTCATTGTGTTTAGGAAACATGGATGACTTAACCAGTTTCTTATTTAATTGAATTTATGATTACAAAGACAAATTGTTGACATAAATCAATATTTCTAATCAATGAAACCCCTTTCATTGACAAAGAAGAAGCTTTAGGTTTGCATTATGTCCTGACATAGTAAAATTAAAAAATAAATTATATTGGAAAATTGAGTTGTTTTTACATGAATAATATGTGACCTCTTCCCCTTCAAAAATAATAAATAAATTAGTAATGTTGAAATGCGGTGATGTGTCACCTCATTTTTGACATGCTGGGCTTTTATATCAAGTTTCAGTTGTTTTATATGAATTTTCTATTGAAAAGATTCTTAAAATACACTATTTTGGGATATACAAACCCATAATAAGGAATTACTTTAAAAATGTGCCTTGTTCAGATCTTGATGAATAATAAATAAATTGATTTACATTAAAGTTACATATCACATGATACTCAATTCAAATCATATGAAAATACATCTCAGATATTACAAAATAAAGAATATAATATTCAAAACCTCCAAGATTGAAAATATTTCCAATTTATATCAAAATTATAAAAATTTGACTTTGATCCTCATAGAAAAATAAGTGTTTTTTTTAATTTTGTTGCTGTTAAGCTCAAACCAACTCTTGAATTATGAGTGACATAAATTGTAGAATTATCAAAGTTCTAAATATCAGCAAACTCAATAGAAAGGATCATAGCTCACCTGTTTTACTCTATTTATGGATTATATGAATTCATCACCCTCAAGTTTTTCAGTTTTGTTCACCAGGGCAATCGGAAATGGATTGCTTAGAAATTGCCCCAATTTAGATAATGGTGATATTGATACTGATCTCTCAGATGATGTGAATGCTTTTGCTTGCATTTTGATTGTTTGTTTTTTGTGATTTTCTTATGTGAATAAATTATCTGTAAGAGGTTACAAAATAGCTTACCTGTTGAGGAAAATTGAGTTGACATCCTCATGTGAGATGAGAGGTTTCTTGGCGCTAGCAGCCATCTTGAGTGGCCGCAGGAAACAAGAGACGAGAGTCGATAGCTGTTCCACGTACTCCCGCTCGCATTCTACCATGCCAAAGACAATGCTGTTACGTTTGCGCATGCTCTCTGCATGTGGAGACCTGATGTAGTCCTGCACGATGGCCTTCCAACGTCGTCTGCACAGCCAGCCCCTTATGAAGCTCTGGACCTTTAGTACAAAGGAGATGATAATCACAACGATTATTTAAAGTTGTTTTAACATGAAACATGTTATGCCCGCAAAACTTCAGACCTTTATTGAACACATAAGCCATATCCCCTACCCTCTTGCAATGATACAGCATTATCACCCAGATCTTAGCTTGAACAGTTGCATCCCATGAAATACAAGAGTGGCATTAGGATTGCATTTGAACAGGAGTGGATGCCATTTTTCCTGGGTGCCAAACCCTTTGATCCCTCCAATTTTTTATGCCTTTTTTCCACACAATACAATTCTTTCCAGTACTTTTTTCAAAGATTGCAATGAAATATTTCATTGCATCATTTATTCATTCAATGATATCACAAGAGGTCACTGACTTAATATCGCATGATAGCCTCATTATCTTGAAACAATATTTTTCTCCAGATCTTCTTTTTATTGAACTATTAAGGAAACTTACTCGCTTGATCTTTTTGATATCCTCCGGCTCATCATTATCGTCTGGAGTTCCTTTTATTGAACCAGACATCTTTCTCTCTCTCCTTTGCAGCAGATTTAGCTGATATAGCAGTGAATAGGAAAAACAGCGATACAACTTATTATCCAATAACAAAGTGCTGCTGGACGGTGATTATATTACCATCATATCTCTCATAATAGTGAAAAGGAGGATTTACCTGAAAGAACAGGCACAATTTGCATCGCCTGGCTGTGGCCATATTAATCAATTTTATCATCACCCCCATAATACTCTCTCTACAGCTCAAAGAACTCATGACAGTAACATATAAATTTAACACATATGATACAAAATTGATTGTTAATCAAATAGATTGTTAATCAATTGACAGCAGAGTAACTAAATTTGCTTGTCAGGCATAGATTTACATTAAAATTGCACTTTGTCTGATGGACAAAATTTGCCTGTTTGAAATCAGATCAAACCACTTCAGACAGAAGTTGCTTATATTTAATGTGAAGAAGTATCTTGATACTTTAATCATTCAGATCTGATGTATTATGAAACAAATGGATACATATTTGATCGACTGCATGGCATACTTCTGATTGCCAAGAGTCTTTTATCTTCCCACCATAAAAGTACAATATTGATTCCATAGCAGTACCATCTTTAATATATAAATATGAATCTATGATTTTGTCAAACTGGGATTATGGAATTACTTCTTTCGAAGTATAAATGGCTCCACCAATAAGGGTTCTTTTTTACTTTTTCTTCCTGAAAATTAGGCAATGCAGTACATTTTACTGGAGCTATTTCTAACGTTTGAATGGCCAATCCACCTTTGCCCTGTGTATTTTTTTTTCATTCGAGCCAAATAAAATGTCTTACTTCTGTTTTCAGCTTGGCCACTTCAGCTGTAAGTTCCTGGCACTGCTGGCGGAGTCCAAACTTGGCGATTTTCTCGCTATCATGGATCTGAAGAAGATGGAGATACTTCTGCTCCAGTTCCTCCTTCTGCAGGAGGATGGCATTGAAGCTGGGGAAGGTACAAATAGTTAAATTGCTAGTATCATCAATATCATCCACTTTTATTTCATTTTATTTATTTGTACATATCTAATCACTTTGGGTGACTTCAAGTACGGTGTTGAACGCTGGTGTTGCAGCAAAACNTGGTGTTGCAGCAAAACCAACACCAGCCTCAACACCAAACTGGAAGTCTGTCGGTGTTTGGGGTAGACCTCGCAAGATTCTGACGTATTTCCGGTCGTTTCTGTATCACTTCTGTAAACTGACCGACGGTGTTGGAGCTTGGTTTACGGACCCTTTTGCTCTCGAACACCAACACCAACACCGAACACCGTACTTGAAGTCACCCAATGGCTAATATTGCCAAGAAAAAAATGAACCGATTCTGCGGCTGCTAAGCACTTTGAAGAAAAAAATTAAATAACATACATTAAGAGGTGAAAGTGTTTTTCTTAACTTTATTGTTGTATCATTATCATTGTGATAATGATGACTATATCATGACAATTATCATCTTACTATTGCCGTGCTGCTAGAAATTTAAAAGCACTTGCACTTTGCAATTAATTGGACTAAACCAATGATAATCATTCTTTCATGCGCATCTTGTTAGAGCAGATCTTGCACGTGTTTCAATTTGCAAATGATTTGCAGTTGATTTCCAAGGATTGCAGCTTTCTTGGAAATCCTCTATCTCTGAAAGCGCATACAGTCCATCTTAACACATTTTGAAAAAGTCTTTGCAACAAAATCAAAGTCCAAGGGATTTGATGCTTAACTAGCATTGAAATTTGAATCGGAAGTGTTGGATTACGATTGCTTTAAGTTTAATTTCTTCTGTTTCCGGAAATTGTATGCAACACAATTTGCAAGTATCATCTTTTTAATGATATTGATTATATGCGCAGGTAAATTGTCGGAGTTGAAGAAACTTCTCCCCAATTCCATTCCGCGGAGAGGGATGTCATAGAAGATGGGAAAATAAAAATAATTATCATTATTATTAATTTTTCTTGAGTTTTCCCAGTATTACAATTACTATTATTATTGGAGCTATCACAATCATTTTCCTTTTACTTATCATTAGGAAAAAAAAATAATTGTTTATATGCCCAAGTGTGACTTTCTAGAATTGCGTTGGTCAGAATTTTTAAAACATTTTATTTTATCTTTTAAAAAGATTTCATGTAGGAAATATATATATAAAGACATAAAATGTCTGACTTTTCAGGTTCTATTTCACATGTTTATTTCTGATTTTACAAGAAAATTACTTTTCAAGTTAAATCTTTGATGAATTTCTTTGATTTTTTTCATTTAAGTGAAAAGCAAGAAAGAAAAATTGGGAGGCCTCACCATTATCATTATTGTCAATATCATTAACATTATACTAATGTATATGCCTCATGGCAGCTCAAACAGTCTTCGCTCAGTATGGAAAAAATGTGAATACAACAAAATCATCATACATGTTTAACTAGATCATTCATATTGAATGCTTGAGGTAAAGAATAGTTTTTTTTTTATTTCTTCTACTGTTTGAAATTTAATGCAATCAACTGACAAATATCACTGTTTTAATAGTTATGATAATAGTTATGATGCTCAAATAAGCTTTAAGGGTGGAGGCGCTTCTTCTCCAATTCCTCCTTGTGCAACAGGCGGGTAATAAAGCAAGGAGAGATGAAAATGGGATCAGAAAAGAAAGAGAGAGAGAAAGAGACATATAGATAGAGAGGGAGAGTGAGATGGGGGAGAGAGAGATATATATACAGAGAGAGGGGGGATGGGGAGTTGAGGAAAAGTGACTTAAAGTGGGGCAGACATAGGATCAGAGAAGTGAAGAAAGGAGAATAGATGAGTGGTAGTAGTATTTTTGGAAACAAAGGATGTGATGACGAATCAAAAGGGGAAAGGGGGAAGAGAAAATGACAGAGGTGTGACCATTGGATCACTTTGCGCAAATGAAAGAGAGAGGAAAAAGGCTGGAGGGATCAATTAAAACAAAGAATAGAGATGATAACAAGAGAGAGAGAGAGAGAGAGAGAAAGAGAGAAGCAGAGATGAATCCATAATAGCAAGTAAAAGAAAGCGAAAGAGAAAGAGGAATAGAAATAGATAAATCAAAGCAAACAAGTTGACGAGCGGATCGGAAGCAAGAGTAGGAAAAGCAGAGAGATCAATATAAGCAAAACTTCAAGATAAAAAAAGATTGACGCAATTGAGAAAGAGTCACAGGGAAAAGGCAAAATCAATTTGATCAGACAAGAAGGAAAATAAAGGAAAGAAGCAAGAAAAGTAATATGGAAAAAGGATTAAAGATGGGATGTGGTTCAATTTGAACGGGCCAGAAAGAAAGGCAGTATTGCATGTCCAGACAGTCATATCTCATATACGAGCCCGAGCAAGAATCAAATACCACTCCTGACATTGCATTCGTCAGAGATTGTAAATAAAGAATGAACTGCTCTACACAAGACCCTATGGGAGTAGAAAACCGGGACAAATAGAAAACTGGGACGAGTTACAGAGTGAAGTAAATTATGAGTTTAGCATCTTACAGGCTTGGGTAATGAATGCCTTCCTATACTCAATATATTGCTATAGATGTGACTTTATATGACTTTGACTTTCTACAAAATACAGAACATTTGAATATACAAAACATGTCAAAAAATGAGCAATAAACAAATAATTCATTCTTTCAAAATTAAATGTGTCATACTTTAAAAGCCCATCACATCACTTATTGTATTGCTCTGAAGTAATTGCAAAATGTGACTTTTGTTTCTTGAGTTATCATTGTTCATGTTGTAATTAAATTATGCTGAATTAATAAACTTGAAACTTGAAGCTTGTACTTGGTAGAAAACCTATAATTGATATAATCTATTTCCGTAAAATTAAGTTGAATGCCAATTCAATGCTCCTTTGTAATGCTATTCAAGTCGGAACCGGCTTGTGATTGGTGTGTCCGCACAGTTCAAAACACGGTGCGCAGACTCATTGTCCATGACCCAATTTATTTTGCCGAAATAGTTTATATCGTGTTTCTATTTATGGTGATTTTAAACATAAGCTTTATAGAGAGTAAACATGAGATTATAAATCTTGTACTGGAAATAGTTGGAAGTTTGAAATATAATTTTATTCTTGGATTATTGGATGAATCATAATCTTCATGTACATGGTTTAGGGGTTATATATCTTTGTGACTTACTTGCAGTGCTTTATAGCATCAACCCATGCATTGACTTGGCCCTCCGTATCACAACGAAGCTCATACTGCCTCTGACTGTCATGGCGGTAGTGGATGGAAAAGTACCAGAACTGCAGATAAAAACAATAACAAAATCACATTTTATAATAATAATAATAATAGATGCAATTTATATAGCCCACATATCCACTCTGCAGAGTGCTCAAGGCACTTTGCATTATTCTTACCCTGGCTTTAGCCCGGAATACACACATGGTATTTCAAGGAATAAATATTCCTGCCAGGTACCCATCCCCTCACCTCGGTTGAGTGCAGCACCATGTGGATGAATTTCTTGCTGAAGGGAATTAATGCCATGGGTTGGGCTCGAACCGGCCTAATGTATTTAAATGAAACTCATATTGTCAGTAGCAGTTATGCTGGTAATGAATGAAAACATACTTAAACTGCTGATTAATACATTAACATGTTTACAATTCTAATTGATTCAACTTATGACAAGAACAAAATCAATAATAAGAATGGAAAATCATAATTGCTTCGGCCTATACATTGACTTTCTCATCTGTTTACAAAAGAGCAGAAACTAGTTTTAGCTGATGTTCAGATGAAAAATAATAATATATTCACAGCCTAAATACTACACATTTCTCCATGTTGACATGATATAAACAATCAAATAAAGACATATTTCATACTATCAAAATTAATATGGAGAATTGAGCTTAAATTCATTTGCATGAACCTGCTCTTTCATATGAATAAATGTGGATTAAAAATGTGGAATACATATGTAGATTCAAAGACATTCATTACATTGTGTCTTTGAACTTTTACAGTTATATCTCATCTCCGCACTCTATGATTCATCAACAAAAACTTCATGTTTCAAAATATTATCACTTGGGTTGATCAAACTAAACTATACATCTGATTAAATCTGTGATTAATGATTTGCAAATTTATCTATTTTTCCATTTGATGTACTTAGATTGAAACCTATGACAGAGATTTATTTTACAAAAAGGCATTTGAACAAATATATATTTATAGAACAATGTAGCTATAACTTTCTTGTCAAGATATTCTTTAAGAATGAACACATGAAAATCCAACATGATGTAAATTTACATGCATATCATTTCTTTGTTTATTCAACACTTCAACAATGATTTGTATATTTTTCTTTAAAATTTGTATGCATATATAAATAACTTCCTGATGCATTGTAAGAGCTATGACCACATCCACTTATTATCTCCTTCAACTTTCATTATGATAATGGAATCACATTGAAGTATATTCTAGTTTCAATTCAGTGATGTACTCATTACAAGTCTATAGAATTAATCCAAGTTAATTTATGCTGGCTTACAGCAAAAACACTTACGAGTCATTAGGGATGGAATTGCCCAGATGCCCCATGTAGTGAGATGAACTAATTGAACACTCTCCTGATGTTAGTGAGTGTTAATACAATTAATCAGGAAATCATTGTGATACCCTGGCACTTGTCCCGTTTCCTTCCCTAATACTTCTATATTGATAAAGAGACTCCATCACACCTTTGCGTTCACAGTCAACAACTTATCAGTATTCATGAGTTTTGAAAGACACTATGTGAGTATACAAACATGAAGGGAAGACAGTTGGCTAACATTGAAAGCCTAATTCTGCTACCGTTCCACGTTGGCACAAGTTAGGCATGTGTCAATATCAGCTAAGCGCCTTTCTTATGTACTTAGACGTTCACACAATGTATTTCACATATCACCTTTGCATCTGATCAGCAGTTTTGAAAAGACACTCAGTGAACACAGAAGCATGAAGGGAAGACAGTTAACTAACTTTGAAAATATTCTGCTGCCGTTCAACGCAGGCGCGTGTGAGGCATGTGTCGCCATTAGCTAAGCGCCTTTCTTATGTACTTAGACATTCACACAATGTATTTCAGATATCACCTTTGCACCTGATCAGCATTTTTTTAAAAGACACTCAGTGAACAAAATACCATGAAGGGAAGACAGTTCACTAACATTGAAAGTATTCTGCTGCCGTTCAATGCAGGCACGTGCGAGGCACGTGTCACCATCAGCTAAGCGTCTTTCCGGTGTATTTCTACGTTCATACACCATATTTCAGATATCCTACTGAGCATGTAATGCATGGATATATTATACAAAGGTGTGATGAGTCATTATCCTTGTGATGAAATGAATATAGTGAATTTAGTCTGAAGATTAAAATCAATTGAACCACTTATGTCTTATATCTCAGATAACAACATTTAACATTGTGCT
>BQKZ01008217.1:0-16410 GCA_036244855.1 Temnopleurus reevesii | reverse complement strand
CCACCATCGATAAGATGATGCATAGAGGAATGAGCTCTGATGTCTTCATACAGATCCTCGTTCACTCCCATGGCGTACTTATCATACAGCTCCTCAAGCTCCATGGATACTGGAAGACTGTGCTCTGTATAACAAACCACATGAAGTCGCAGATTATTCATTAAATTTCCATGTTTTAAAAAAGATTCAATGAATAGTTGGGATTGTCACTCTCTCATAAATACAAGTGTACATTTATTCTGCTAAGATCTGCCATTGCTATGTGTAATGCGCTATATAAGAACTGATTATCATTATTATTATTATTATTATTATTGTTATTTAAAAGCATTCTTTATATTACAAGAATGAATTCTAGGGGATCTTACACCTTTGTCCTTCAGGATTATAACCATGTAATTTTTATACAAATATATCTGACCAGGTTTACGGCATTTTTCATAAGTTGTATTTATTTCAATTCTATAATTTTTTTTTTTTTCTTGTCTCAGTCTCTCTCTCTCTCTCTTACCCTACTCCTTTTGTTTATCCCTTTAAGTGCTCGAGAACTGTAATACTCTAGGATTCTTCGCTCATCCTTTTCCTCTCCTCTGTCTTATCACAATTGAGTTTCCCTCTTCCTATTGCTTCATCTATCTCCTCACTATCAACATTTTTGTCAATACCAACAAGAAACTAAGAGATTAAATGAGAAAAATAAGAAATATTCTCCCTACCTGTGATGAGCCTTCGTTGTTCATTGATAATCTGATCACAGACTTGTTTGTGTTTCTCATATCTAAGAATGATACTCTCTTTCTGCTCACAGATATGCCTGTCCATCAGAGCTCTTGATTTAAGCTCAGTGTCTGAGAAAATGAATTGTTGGTTCAGGAAAACGAAACACTTTGGCCGATGACAAGTACAAAGGAATTAATGAGCCTGTTAATCTAAAACATTCTTCCTTAAATATTTTTGTTTTCTGTTATGAAATGCTCTAAATATCTCGTTTATTATAGTGAGGTTAATTTTGCCTTATGTTGTATTTTGAGTTCTTAAAGCTATGAAATATTCTAATGTAATCCATTTCCATGAAATATAATTCACATCAGCATCATGCCTTATTCATTTACCTAAGTGGCATTTCTAAAGTTTACACAAGCATCTAGAATGCTTAATATTATCCACATCCCTGGAAAATTAATGTAGGTTTTGAAGCATGCATAATTGCAAACATACATATTACGCTAATTTGACACTAATACTATAGTGAATCTTTCCTATCAAGCAATATTTGGGAACGGGCATTGCTTCCATTGAAACCTAGGGATAATATTTCAGTCTGAAAAAAAGACCCCCCAAGAATGGTAATTCTAGGTAAAAGTAAGTAAATCAATGCATATTTCTGAGGTACAAGTCATGACAGGTAAAATAAGGGCATAAAGAAATCTCAAATGAAACAATTTAATGATAAAAAAGGATACTCTCAATCTCCAACTCATGGACTTTGCAGAGCATTTCAAGCAACTCTCTCTGCTCTTCACTCGTGATCTTCTTTGGCAGAACCTGTATCATAGAGAAAACATAAGAAAACAAACATTTGCTTTAATACCATTGATTATTAATTTATTTGATAAATGACTTGAAATTGTGCAAGATGCAAATGATCGCAAGTTGAAATTGATCGGTAGCACAAATAAAAATTGTTATTCCATGCACATCATTTTGAAGCGCAGACTGTGTGCAATTGAATATGCACTCTTCAATGTTTGCAATCAATTTGCAGTCAATTTGCAGTTGATAAATTGCAACTTTCTATCAACACTCCTTTTAATAGAGGGTCTTGCAAGAGAGCTACAATTGATTGCAAGTTGAACTTCACTGCCTCTAACCTTTCTGCATTTTCTTTTCCTCTGAATTCCTTCTCCCTCTTTACAGTGGTAAATCAGATTAGCCAATCAAAATTACAGCTGAATGGACATCTACTTTTTGTGAAAGATTGCAATTCTCTGAGTGACTATTGCTAGAACCTGTCTTTAAATGGTTGCCAAAAAATTTGTAAAATGTAGAGATGCATACATTTTCCACTTAGGCAGGCAGTTTCTTTGCGTTCCTCAATTCACAAACCACAAGCATTTTCAATTTAATTTATAATGCATACCTGCCAATCTTTAAAATAAAACATCTTGCTCCTGGGTTGCTAAAATCTTATTTTAAATGCTAAAAGCAGGCCAAAATTCTACTCTCATCCAATACCTCAGAAAACGCATGTGGAAGTGAATTATCAATCTTACTTTAAAAAAGTCATACAAAATAAAATAAAATCTTTTGATAGTGTAAACTGCACGGCAAGAATAAAAGGGTCACGACTTTGATAGAAATTTACGCCAAACTATCTCACCTCTTCAAGCTGACTTGCAGCTTGACGGACGTTTTCAAGATGCTTCTCCAGCTTTTTCCTTTCTGATTCCTTTTGTTTCCTGGCAAGAACTGCTGTTGTTAGACTGTCTCTAGCTACAATAATCTCTTCCGGTTCGACCTCAGGGGAGTAAGAACCATTGCTGTCTGTTTCTAGGTCCTTCTCTAGTGCTCGTTCTGTGAAAACAGGGCCAATGGTTATCATTCATTATATGGGGTCTTTTTGAGAAATGGTTACATTAAACATCAAGTTGAAACACAAGTGCATCAAAAGCCAACATTTTAAGTATCTAGATTCATCTGTTGAGTAAATTCTGGGAAAACAGGGATTAATTCATTCTAATGGCCTATAATGGAATGAAAAATAATTTGGTACATTTTGATTTATCAACTTCAAATTCAAATTTCAAAAGATTTAAAATGAAAGCCGTCAAGCTAACCGCCAAGTAATCATGGTCGAGAGCTAGGGTCCAACGAACATAAGAATGCTTCTAAGTGGCTATAAGCTTCTTTTCATGCAGGGTGTACTCGAAATATCCCATTTGCATGTCATCTGTGTAATCTACACATTTTTTTTTATAGTACGGTGCATTTAACAGTATGAGAAAATGCCACAATGAGACCAAAGAATCTATGCATTTTAGCAAGAAATTTGCCATATGGATAATTTACCTTTTTCTTTGTTATCAATGTCCATACTGCTTGTGACACCCCTCAGCTTACTAGGAGCATGCTGCCTCAGTCTATCCTGCTCAAAGCTATAAGAGATAAGATAGAAAAAGAAGACAATTAAATAAATTACAAATTCAGATCAAGAACATACCTTATCAAACTACCTTATTCCTCTAGATGCTATTTTCCCATTGGAATGCTCACAACTGTAGGTCATGACATCTCTGAAAATAATTAATCCTTCTCAACTGCAATTTCATCCTCATGTTAAACTAGTTCACTCATTTGATCACATTTAATTCACCTTCAATTAACACAGGTTTCATGTCCATCTTGGTTGGAAATTATCAATCACCACACCCTCCCCAATTTCTAAACCCTTCTCCTACCCATAGTTATATTCATTTCTTCTTCTGCTAAGACTGCTTGGTATCTTTCAGCCTCTAATGAAAGCTCCCACATATCTTGTTCAACATCCATGAGCTTTTGTTTCATGTCCATCTCAGTCTTGAACTTATCAATTACCAAATCCCCCAATAAATCTACACCCAGTGCTTCCCATACTTATACCGAAAGACAGATTGATATATTTTATTATCCAGTGAAAGCTCCCATGTATCGTGTTTAACATCCATTAGCATTTGTCTGACGACCATCTAAGTCTGTAACTTACCAATCTCTACATCCTCCTTATTAAATCTATGCCATTCTCTTACACATAGTTATAGTTATTACTTACTCTGCTAAGACTGCTTGGTATCTCTCAGCATCTAGAGAAAGCTCCCATGTGTCTTGTTCAACATCCATGAGCTTTTGTCTGATATCCATCTGTGTCTGGAAGTTACTGATCAGCTGATGCCTGAGGTGGTCCATCTCTTCCCGACTCTGCTGGTTGGCAAGGCCAGCTATATAAAGAAAATTATGTTGGAAAAAGATTTCAGTAACCTTCACAAATCTATATTTTGTAGGACATGAAAGTGTTTTTTTAAGAAAAATTAGTTTGATAATCCTACAAATGGAATTTGAAAATCAATTGCATATTTCAAAGAGCAATCTGATTGACTGTGCTTCTTAGGAGACATACATGTAACATTGTTTTTTTCTTGGCCAGTGTTTTTTTTAGCAATTAATGGCAACATTCTTGCAACAACCTAAGAATTATCTTTTTCTCAAATCCAGAAAGTGTATGTGACACACAAAACATTTTCTGTCCATATTGTTCGCACACCAAAAAATCATTAAAAAATGATTTGAAAAAAAATTGTAATTAAAGTAACAAACTTGTACATGTTGTACAAGAAACAAACTAGTCTATTCATCTTGTAATGTACTATAGCAGAGCTACCAACATTTAACAGCAACAATCAGGGAGATTGTGGAAGAAATCCAGTAGATGTCTATAAAATGCACACAACCTAATGGCATCAATGTTTCCATAATCCAGGAGATTGGTCAAAAACATGCATTTATTGTGGCCCATTTCCAGGAGTCTCCTGCGGAATCCAGGAGACTTGGCAGCCCTGCTATAGTCAACGAGAAAATTTAAGCTCCCTTTTACAAAAAAAAAAAAAATATTCTAACATTTTAAAAACTATTATCTATGATAGATTATTACATGTTACCTATCCTCCAGAAACCTTGTGGCACATACAGTGTAGGATCGCAAATGCATTATAAAAATCAATGTAGGAAATATTCAATTGGAAAGAAAAGAATTCTACTTACAATATGAGCTCTTTGTTTTGAGAGGATCGATCTGATTGTCAGCTATCTTTCCTTTCAGTCTCTCTATCTCTTGTTTCAGTTCTGTGATGATGTTAGTATACTGAGCTATGTGGTAGTTGACGTTCATCTGGTTCGGTTTTACCTGGGGTGCAGAAAATAATAAAGTCAATCGTAAAAATCAGTTTAAGGCTCTGTATTGCTTGTTCAATCTTTGTCAATTATCTTTCAATTAAGTCTCTGAATCTGTTTTTTTTTCCAGCTCTGTGATAATGTTAGTATACTGAGCTATGTGGTAGTTGACGTTCATATGATTCGGTTTTACCTAGGATACAGAAAGCGATAGGATTGATCGTAAAATTCAGTAGAAGGCTCTCTATTGCTTGTGTAATTTTTGTTAATTATCTTTCAATGAAGTCTCAAAATTTCTTATTTGAGCTCTATGATGATGTCGGTATACTGAGCTACTTGGTAGTTGACGTTCATCTGATTCGGTTTTACCTGAGGTGCAGAAAATAATAGAGTCAATCGTAAAATCAGTATGAGTCTCTCTATTTTCCACTATATCTCACAATCTCTTATTTGATCTCTGTGATTTTTGTATACTGAACAATGTGGTAGTTGAAATTCATTTGGTTTGGCTTGACCTAGAACAAAAGAATTGATTGTCGTGATAACCATTCCAACCGACCAACGCAATTATTTTAAAAAGTCACTCATGGGGCATCCAAACCATTGTGGGTGTTTTTTTTTTTGGGGGGGGACTATATTAAGATATATTCAAAACTTGTTGAAAAAACCCACAGTTGTTACTACTGATCTAGTCACAATTTACCATGCTTTATCAACCATTATTAGAATATAGATTGAGATTTTGGACTAACGTATTACTTTTATCAACATATCATATCCACATATATATCAGCATAGAGCAGCGTATTCTTGGACTCCTCAAATATGAAGTCGACTGGACTAATGTTGGCTATCATCACAGTACAACAGTTACCACCGAACGAGCCTTCATGTTGTGAATCATTTCCATAATTATTCTATAACTGCAATCTCTTTCAATAGATTTTACCTTTAGTTTGATTTTCTTTGCTCTATCAGCGTAGAGCAGCGTATTCTTGGACTCCTCAAATAGATAGTCGGCTGGACTAATGTTGGCTGTCATCACAGTATAACAATTACCATCAAGCGAGACTTTACATTGCTTTTTTCCCCATAAATATTCAATAATTGTAATTTCTAGCAACATATCTTACCTTTAATTTGATTTTCTTAGCTCTATCAGCGTAGAGCAGCGTATTCTTGGACTCCTCAAATAGATAGTCGGCCGGACTGATGTTGGCTATCATCACAGTGTAACAATTACCACCAAGAGAGTCTTTGAGAAGTCTTGTCAGTTTGCTGTCACGGTAGTTCACATACTTTCCGCCGAGGCACAGGGCGTTGATGCAGTTGCCAAGTGCGAGCAGTGAGCGGTTGATGTGGGCACCCTCTATCATACGCTTGCCACGATTCTGATAGAATAGAACGATTCAAATTTATCAAGTTGGAATACAAGTTTTGCTAGAGAAGAAGTTGTAAAATTTAATAAAGTTCTTTTAATACCAGATTTAGGAGAATTTTCAATTTCCCTCCCTCATCCTTTCACAGCACGGTCTATTGTTATTTGTAAAATAAAACCAAATAGTTAATAGTCTAATCCAAGACTATTCATAAATACAACTGCTAAAATGTATTCGTACTGATTCCATTTCTATTACAAGTTTAAACATAAACATAAACCAAGGTAGGAAAAGTACTACTGTACTGTAGTTTCATTGAAAACCATACATTCAGCCCTGTCTAAGTAGCCACCAATCCATAATGACTGACTGATTCAAATAGGTTTTATACAGGGATGCTACTTGAAATTCATCACAGGGTCTGAAAATTGAGTAGAAAGCAAAATTTTGTAAACAAAATTGCTAACATTTTTGCCTTAATATAAGCTGCCAGGGCCTGAATTCACAATTGGGCCTGCAAACTGGCATGCCTTTTTATTGAACCTGCCTATCAACGTAACCTGCCAGAAATGACCATGGGCCTGTATCATAAAAGACATACGATTAATTGAAAATTAGTTGTGTCTCTCTGGTACACACTTTGTCATAGACTTACGATTAATAATGCATCTTTTATGTTACAGGCCCCATAATAGACAAGTTTGACTGTATTTTTTAACAAAATCATGTTAGATTTGAAAGGCTGCAACATACCTTTGTTTGTGAGGCCCTCTCTGATCCAGCCAAGTCAATCATGAAGAGCTTTCCGACCTTGACTTGTTCGTTGGTTCCACGGACCCTGCTCCGCTCCTTGATCGTTACCTGGAGCACTGCATGAGATCTGGAAGAGGTCTTATTGGCTGCTGTAGGCTCCTGCGTACGCTCCTTGTTGCCTTGCATCAGTAGATTCATGATCTGAAGAAGAAAAACAGAATCAATGTTTTTATGAGACCTGATAAACTAGAGATTGCCACTTTGACTTGTAGATTGGTTCCACTGATCCTACTCCGCTCCTTGATGGTTACCTGGAGCACTGCATGGGAGCGGGAAGAGGTCTTATTGGCTGCTGTAGGATCCTGGGTGCGCTTCTTGTTGCCTTGCATTAAAAGATTCATGATCTGAAGAAAAAAATAGTATAAAATATTTTTAAGAGACATGATAAACTACAGCTTTGCCACTTTGACTTGTCTATTGGTTCCATGGACCTTTCTCTGCTCCTTGATTGAGCACGGCATGGGATCTGGAGGAGGTCTTCTTGGCTGCTGTTGGCTCCTGGGTACGCTCCTTGCTGCCTTGCATAACAATGTTCATGATCTGACAAACAATCAAAGAAAAAATATTTACTGAGGAGAATGTTGGATGGTTCCATGGACCCTGCTCCGCTCCTTGATGGTTACCTGGAGCACTGCATGGGAGCGAGAGGAGGTCTTATTGGCTGCTGTCGGCTCCTGGGTACGCTCCTTGTTGCCTTGCATCAAAAGATTCATGATCTGAAGAAACAAAACAGGATAAGTATTTTTAAGAGACCTGATAAACTAGAGCTTTACCACTTCGAAATAAAAAGTGTTATTACTGAGAATGTTGGTTGGCTCCATGAACCCTGCTCTGCTCCTTGATGGTTACCTGGAGAACAGCGTGGGAGCGGGAGGAGGTCATTTTGGCCGGCGTTGGTTCCTGGGTATGCTCCTTGTTGCCTTGCATCAGAACGCTCATGATATAAAGACTTTTAACAATAAGGATTAATTTATAAGCCATGGGGTTTTATTGACAGCTGTGGATTCACCTCTTCTTATCCTGCATCAACACATCCTTGATAACCCCCCCCCCCAAAAAAAAAAAAGATTAAAGAAGAATGAATCCTAGAGGATAATATACACCTATAAGAAAGGTATCATATACCACTACTAATCAGACTAGATCAAGCTCTAAAATAAATTCAGAAAAGGGTAAATTTCCCGATATTTTAGAACAGGTCTTCGTCTGCTATCACATTACAAGGGGGCTGCCATTTTGTTCTGAACAGATATTTCGACGTGATCCATTGATATCATTTTGTATGGCAAGGGAAATATTAATTAAACTGTAAAATAGTTCAATCTTTGGCAAATAAAATACGTTATGTTGGAAAAAATGTGTGATAGGTGTCCAATATTTTAGTACGGCTTATAAAAAATAATTCAGTCTTCAATTTATCTGTTTATACTAAAGAAATGTGCTTTTAGTGGACTTGCCTGGCATAACAGCATTTCCTTTATTTAGCAAGCCTTCTAGGTATTGTATTCTATTGTTTAAATACAGGTGAAAACGTAGCTTTTTGCCAAAGACCCTATATAAATGCGAATGCATGACTTTAAAAGGCCACCCTGTACCGCAGATTTTTGTTTTTGTTCTGGTCTTCATCTGATAGTATAATGCTATAGAAAGTGATATACAATGGTTTAAATAGCCAACCGATAATACAGATTCCTTTCTTTCATTTGTTTTGTTACAAGGAAACTTGGACTCTACTCCACAAAAACGTCATTACTCCGCATAAACGTCACGCCCATGCCAATAAAACACGATTCTAATGAACAAAACTTTCTTTTTAAAAATAAATCCAGACCAGTTTTAAGATATTGAAATATATGACCATATGTAAGGTATATTTTAATTCAAATTCTAAGCTTATATTTCGATCAAAGACGTTCTACTCGGGGATAACAAAATACATTCTTGTACCAAATAACAAAATGGAAGCCCCCAGGGTATTGCTAGCAGACAAAATCTTGGCTCAGAAACTGAAAATTTATATGCTGTTTTTTCTTGTACAATAAAATATTCCATTAAATCGGTAAATATTATACCTACTGAAATAAGTAAATATACTTTTTGGGCTTCAAACCCCTTTAAGTAAGTAATTTTTATCCACAATATGGAATGGCCAGATGATTTAAAAACAAGAAGTTTCATTAATAAACGCTCAAATCAAGTCCAATAATGGATGTTACTTTGGTACGCAACAAAAACACATGCTGACTACTTTTGAATAATGGGTCAATCAATCAATTTGATGCCCAAATATCAGATTTCTTAACTTTTTTCATAATGGGAATGTCTTTTTCTTTTTCTTTTTTAATTAATAAACAAAATTTCCCTCACTGACTGAGAATCCAGAGCGTAACATTTGTATGATCAATGTTGTTTAAATTGCCTACCTCAGTAGTGGAAGTGGTTGAGATCTGTTTGATGCCAGCAACTTGGACATTGCCTGATGCATCTTCTCTCAGATCTAAGAATCCCAATAATAGGCACTGGAGTTCAGAATACTTGACTTAGTGTCCAATATACCTTGCATGTACAGATGCTTTCTAGTCACACAACCTGATGAAGCATGTTCATGTGGAGCACTTGTGCGCAGAATTATTGTCAGTTCATGCGGTAAAGGTTTCCTTTAAAGATGAAATTAAATTTTCTATGTCATTAGTCTAAGTGGTTTAAGATTAGTTTGATAGCAGTTTTTTTTAACATTGCCCAATGCATCTTTTCTCAGATTGATGAACCGATGATGGGCATAGAAGATCTTATGTAGACTTAATTTATAGTCATAAGACCAAGGGCGTCTTTGAAAAAAAATACCATACCTCAGTAGTGGAAGTGGTCGAGATCTGTTTGATGCCAGCTACTTGGACATTGCCTGACGCATCCTCTCGCAGATCTAAGAATCCAGATGATGGGCACAGAAGATCACGGATCATCTCATTGTAGATCTATGAGCAAAGATAAGAGGTATCCAAATATGACACTTGGGGTGCTGTTTGAAAGTTACAATTGAATGAAACTTATCGAAACTATAAAAAATTAATGTTTCACGCGTGAATGAAAATGAGCGCTTCACTTTGCCACTGATTGCCAGTTAATTTGCGATCAGTTGCAACTTTGAAGGAACACTTGTAGCAATTACATACCGTCAACTACTTATCAGCTGCCATTGGTCAGGAGTAGCCAACTATTTGTAAATGTCTATTTAAATTAAAAAATATATTAAGAAATTCATAAGTACAAAAATGAAATATGGTATGAAAGAGTCATTTGAAATACTTTATGAGCATTTCTCTGTCCCTAAATCATTATTTTCCAACAGGCAACAATGGCCATTTATTTCTGAGGAATAAAATAATTTTTTGGTTCTAAAGTCCTGTCAAATTAAAGTCTACTGATTTCAGTCTATTTTTTTTTTATATATACAATGGAGTAAAACTAAAAAAAATATATAAAAAAATAAAGACTTTTTCTGATTGTGTCTATGAACTATTTCTTATTGAATTGAAAAGGTTCTACAGATTAAGTCTAAAAATCCATTGCCATTATTAAATTAATTTGAGAAAACATCATCCTCCATGCATATACATGTGACCTTTTAAATTTTCATCCAAACCTTATAGTGAATTTAGTACCTTCTCTATTCCAAGTCAACAAAGCTCCTTGCTGTATCACCAAATTGTGATTTCTTTAAAGCAAACATCACACTATACTTAAAGGTCTACTTTAATCAAAGTGTTCTCCCCAAATTGAAATCTTTATTTACACAACACTTCTACTTTGATGGTCTTGAGAAACCTTGATGTAGTTTTTGAGCTGTTATTTTGGAACTGATAGCTGACCATTATCATTGTACTTCAATGATGCTACTAAATAATTTTGAGTAAAAATCTCGCTCCATTATTCAAACATATTTTGAGTAAAAATCTCGCTCCACAAGTCAAACATCAGTGCGTATGTGCAGTATTAATGTCCTACTGTCTAAATTAAATGCAGAATCCATACAACTTTGACCAGCCCTCTGAAAAGTCAGTGTAAGAAAGTTAGTATTGGATAATTAAGAGAGAAATTACAGTGTGGATTCAGATGGCGATCCCAACACAAGCTATGCTTCCAGGGTACTCGCCTCTTTTGATTATATCACTTTGTCATGTTATTTTGTATTGATTATGTATATGAAACAGGAAATAAATGTTTAATTCAATTCAATTCAAGATGATATGAGTCAGGGCATTGATGCAGTGATAGCCTATTGGTACTTTTTTCACAATATATTCATTTGAAAATTGACTTCATTACAGAAGATGATGGAGGATTACCCGATAATTTATATTTCATTTGGTTGCATGGATCTTTATTTCAAATTTTGATTTATGAAGTTCATGCTTAGGTCATAAATCAATTAATTAAATTGCTGTGGAAATATGCTTTTGTATTCTTTCATCAATCCCTCAATTAGCTAAAGTCTAAATAGATCTATTTGCTTGATAAAGAAGTTATCAGTATATTAATCAATGATAAAGAGAAATAATAAAACTCATGATTTTCCCTATCACATAATTAGCGCTCCCAATCGGAATGCTTGTGGCACTCTATTATTTAGAATCTAAATCTTGACTTTCGGTACATACAACTTCACAGCATTTCTAGCTTTGTTCTTATTCAGTGGTAGGGATATTAATTTTAGTCTTGAGTCTTTTATTTGGAAACAAAATTTTTCTGAAATTAGTTATCAGGCCAATCCATGTTTGCTCATTTATATTTATTTATATCGTAAATCCAAGGAGGTTTAAGATAATGTTTGTAGTCAAAATGTAGATCAGAAATTGGCATTTGGAAGATGAAGTGCGTGATATATCGGTATTGCCAGATGGTATCGCTTGATATCAGCTGACTGTACAGGCTGATATTTTTGCGGTAGTTTTATTTCCCTGCCACGCGAAAATTTCCAGTGTGAAGAACATTCAAATGCATACAAACGGTGTAAAAAGCAGAAAAATAACAACATTCTAAGGCCCGTATTCCGATAGCGAGGTTTAAGTTAACCCTGGTCTAAATCTGTGGTTTAAGTATGGGTAGCCAAAAGTGCCAAAACTTTATTTACAATGAATAATTCTTATGTTACCTGCTCTCTTTTCCCATACTCTAATAATGGAGAAAACTATTGAAGTTTTTATTCTGAGACAGTTTTAGATACTATGAGTGCCAAATATGCTGGTAAATTAAATATCGACTGTTATAGATTCAAGCCTCTTTTGGCTTCCCATACTTAAACCACATATTTAAACTCTAGTTTAAGTTAAACCTGACATCAGAATACGGGCCTAAATGTCTAACTGGTCCAAAAACACATTAAAAAAACACGCAAAATTAGCTTATACAGTATATCATATGCATCTAGGTGAATTAATGTGGTTTCTCACCTCAAGGTAAGACATGGTGACCGCAAAGATTTTCTCCTCTTTTCTTGACTCCATCTCAGTGAAGAGATCGTTAAGAGCTCTTGCCATGATGCCAGGCTCGTTGTCTGTACCCAGCATTGTGTACGTCTTCCCAGCACCTAAATAAAAATACAAATTAATAAAATAATAAATAAATCATCAAACAAACATATAAACAGATTGAGCTTTCATTTAAGTGAAAAGTTCACTGAGAGCTCTAGCAACAGTGGCAGGCTCGTTGTCTGTACCCAGCATTGTGTTCGTCTTTCCCGCACTTAGATGAAAACATAGGTAAATAATAAATAAATAATAAAGTTAAAAGTCCATCTCGGTGAAGAAATCATTGAAAGCTCTTGCCATGATGTCCGGTGCGTTGTCCGTACCGAGCATTGTGTACATCTTTCCAGCACCTAGATTATGATCATAGTAAATAAATAATGAATAAATTGACAAATAAATCAACAAACAAAATGATGAAATATACCAAGTTGCTTATTCAAGAGATCTGGTCATGATGCCAGGCTCATTGTCTGTACTAAGCATCCTGCATGTCTCTCCATAACCTAAACAAGAATGAAAGAACGATTCAAATAATCATCCCCACAATGGTTTTTATACATACAACATGGTTTAAAGCTTATTGTATGTTTCTTTCAACAGGCTTATGTGTAAGTGCACAAGGTTTAGATGAAAAATTGCAGTGCATGCAACTATCTACAAGGTACTTTGTACACAGTTACAGTTATTTGCATTGAATGTCCATGCAGTAATGACTAAATCTTGTATGGCAGTATTATTACTCAGGAACAATCATTAAAATGATATTCAGTAGTCTGGATTAAATGGAAATTAACAAATCCTCAAATTTATAGCAAAATTCAATACAAAACTTCCAGTACCCTAACATTTACGTTTTTGCTTGAAAAGAACGTAATAACTAATATCTCATCAATAAATCTGGAAGCAGTAATGTAATTCATGTGTTTTCATGGATAATAAGGATTGAAAGGTTTTTGGTTCACAAGTTTAGGAGATGAACTGATATATGTTGAGTAAGCTTGACTTATTCTCTTGTGGAAAACCTGATGGTATGCACGTCAGAAAATGTTTTGTCACCGAAACGCCACCAAGGTCTGACGCAGATGCACAATGAAAACCATCCAAATCACCTGCTTCGTCCTAATAGCGTTTATCATTATTCAGTCTTATACTTCCATGATAAAGAATGGATTACGCTCAGGCAAAATGACTCTCCCTATTTGACCTACTTTCTCTAAAGCATCATGCTCGTTTCAGTAAACAACCGTAAGCGAGAAGACATTAAATGCGTTTGCATTTCTCATAGTATTTGTTGGTTGAAGCTTTTAATTCCATTGATTATACACTTCGTATATTTGTTTACAACCAGGTGCTCAACAGATATTTGTTTATAAACAATAAGTGCAAACAAAAACAAAACAAGCAAACAAGTTGGCAATAATGAAATTGGCATCGAATTGTTAGCATCTTAAACTTGGAGAATCAATTGTTTGCGAATTGGCTTGACATTATTTTACCAGATTAGTTTTGATGAAAGGACCATTTCTGTGGCCGCAGGTGCATCAAATATCATTAACCATATTTTTCTTTGAATCATTAAGCATGTTTTGGAGTATAAAACAACTGCATATGGTGATCAGGAAAATGGACTAGTTACGTTTGGGGGTCATCATTCATGCAAACGTTAATAGTCTTCCATTTTCACATGGACTCTAAAAGGTCGCGATTCTAGGGCAAAACGTGCTTAATTCATACCAAGGAATCAATTTGTGCAAATGTGTATTGATTCCCTCTATTTCATTTTGAATTGAATCTGACAAACACCAACATCATTCGGGGACATTCAATAATGCGACAGGTGAACTATGTTCAAAACTCTCTCACATCATTTCCAAGTTAAAAAAAATAATAAAACAAAAATTAAACCCTCAGAGAGGGAAGTAACATAGAGCATCAGAATATAATTGGGAAAAACAGTTTGGTTCTAGATTCTGGATTGAAATTATAAGATGAAATAATTCACCAAGAAATATTTGAATGGGTGATAATTCAATAATGCGACAGGTGAAATATGTTTCAACAATTCTCTCACATCATCTCCAATTAAAAAAAATAATTAAACAAAAATTAAACCCTCAGAGAGAGAGAGAGAGAGAGAGAGAGAGAGAAGTAACATAGAATGTAATTGGGAAAAAACAGTTTGGTTCTAGATTCTGGATTGAAATCATTGGATGAAATCATTGACCAAGAAATATTTGAATGGGGGTGATAATACACCCTCCACCTGCTTGTGACGATGCGAACATTCATAAAAAAATAATGTTAACCCATTGACTACTGAATTCTGTAACACCCATAAACTTTGTGTAGGGACTACTCGGTTCCAGTAGTCAAAGGGTTAATTAGGCATGCCCAGGTGTTACATGACACAACACAACAGCAATCATAGTAAAACACATTCATTTGAGAGAAGATGAAGAAGCAAAAAAGTAAAAATGCCCGATAAAAATGGATTGAGTTGAGACATACATGTACATGTAGAAAGAAAATGAGCAAGAGAAAAAAAGGGAAGAGTTATACTAAAAAATGCCAAACAATTCAGAATGAGCATGTGCTGTATTTTTTATATTAATTCAGGGCTCTCATCACATGCAAATGGCTGAAAGTATTTTATAACTTCTCTCACTTTCGTTCCACTGCTTCGATATTCACATTTTCACTTGGCCTCATGTAAATCAAAGAGCAGTTGGAATCTCTCGACAGAGCAAGACAAGTGGAAAAGGTTAGAGAGATGGGGGGGGGGGGTAAGAGGAAGAGAGAGAAACAAAAGAATGAGAGGGAGAAAGAGAGAAACAAAGAGAGCATAAGAGAATATTTTCAGGGGAATGAAAGAGCAGGAAAGAAAGAGGGGATGTTAGAAAAAATTGAGAAATTATGCAACAATGAAGTAAATCTAGAACGGAAAAAGAACAATCAGCAAATTCATAAATCTTGAGTAATCGTGGGATAAAGAAAAGAAAGACTGAGAATAAAAATGAAAGTGAGATGAAGAAAGAAGAAAGATAAAAAAGGGAAAAGAGTTAAGCCCCGGTCACATAGGACCCAGGAAGCAACACGATTCACTCTGATTCTTTGTTAATTCACAGTTAAGTGCCTCAGAACAACGAGTCGGGGTGAATTGTGTTGCTTCCGGGGGCCCTATGTGACCAGGGCTTTAAGACAGCCATATCAAATTACATGTAACAATACAAAACAATCCGATAATGCAACAATATTAGAGTGACAACAATGTGTAAACAATGGTAGAGGAGAGAAAAATTAAGGGGAAAAGAAAGTGATTTCAGGAGAAAGAGTGAAAAGAATCCACATGTATAGTCCTGAGAGATCATCAATTGAAAAGCGTTTGGCTCAAGCCAGATAATCCTCTATATCACCTTAACAATACAACACAGCAAGATGAAAAAGGAGTGACAAAGACAGCCTTTTCATATCCCCTCCAAACCTTGAATCGATTTTTGACAGGTGATTTAGCACACTGCAAGGATATGTATGTTAGGATAACAAATGAAAGCTTCTGGCTAAATCACTTTCTAAATTCAATTGCAAAGGAAGTGCGTGGAAGGTTCATTGAAAAATCTTACAAGTCAGTTTAAATTGCAATATAGAATATAATTAAATAAGTTCTTAATCCAACTGGTCATTTTCTGTGTCACACTATTTTGTGAGGTTTGTGTCTTTGCCATGATATCAGATTTTTTATCAAATCTAAGTGAGTTATTTGGTTTAAA